>JAVTVY010053174.1:0-282281 GCA_036873755.1 Hanleya hanleyi | reverse complement strand
TTTTAGCTGTATGATGCTGAGGGTGTGTAGAATCCGGCTGAGGGTGTATGGATAGCTATCCCGTTAGCGGGTCAAAATTGGTCATTTCTTATTTCTTCATTCAAATATTCACTATTTCCTCTAACAGTTGGTGAAAAAATGAAATCAAAATTATAAATGGAAGTGCTTCAATATTGGGATTAAAAATCTAGTTTCCGAGACACTGGAAAAATTAAACAGATTGCCTTAGCTTGGGCTTGGTTACTATTATTTTTGTCTGTTCAATTTACCTTTCCAAAACTCATTTCCGCAGTATTATGGTAAGCTAATTATGTATTAGTCCTGCTTATTTACATTAATCTACTCCCTTCTGATCAAAACCATGGAAACATCCTTATTTTTATTTCTAATTATAACAGTGACACTTCGCTCAGATACCCGTCGTGAAGTGATCTACACAGGTGCGAACAATTCTCAGCTGAACTTTAAATTGGACTTTAAACCGCCTTGATGGGTAAACTTAGTGTAATAGTTATCCAGAACAAACAGGAATTCGAGTAGGTCCCATTAGACAGATCATAGATGCATTTGACAATAGAATTCAAGCAAAACATTTGGATTAATTCATCAGATTTTGCCCGATTTCTAGCCTTTCATTTTTTTATAATATCCGAGATTTAAACGTTTATTTCTCGAAAAGTATCCATGCTACGCTTTTGAAATTTGGCATGCTTGTTACTTATAAGTTCATTTAGTAAATTTATCTCACTTTTTGTAAGTTCGGTTTAGTTTTTCAATTATTCAACTTTTAAGACAAACGACTGTAAAATAGTACGTTTTTTTCAATTTATTTTAGTAAAATAGCTGTAAAAACAAAACCAAGCAAAAAAATGAGATAAAGTTTATTAGTTCGAGTTGTCTCCTATCAAGGTAAACCATCAAAGTTGAAACAAGATCAATAGTTTTCATGACATTTCAATTGAAAAATGGACGCTATTGTTTTCATTTGAATTTTTTAAAATTGGAATATTTTCTACATAGTAGCAGCGTCGGTTATAGAAATCATATAGTCGGAATCCCTACGGTGTACGCTTTCATAAAATTTATAGTTTATTATGGTTACCTTGTATATTTATTGATACCGAAGTCAGATTGTCATGGGGGTGCAAAAACTGTCTCTAACGGGACAGCTATCCTTAAGGGACTATTATTACACCATGATGACGTCACGTCTCGAAAAGTCTGGGAAGTCCTTTAACTCGATAGGTCAATGAGACAGCTTTCCTCGACATACAGTCTGTTACAGTAGTCGTAGATTTGAGGATGTTAAAAGGCCAAAGTGTATCTTACCCCCCCCCCCCCCCCGCCCGAATCCAACGTGAGCTGACTTTTTTATTGGGGGTACATATTTTCGCGATGCCATGATCGACCATCATAAACTAGGCTTCTGCAAAACGAGTTCGAATGATCCCAGTATGGCAAGGTATGATGTCAGAAAGTTTCAGTTCATAATTCTATTCCATTCTAGAAATAGGTCAAATAGATTACATCTGGTAGGTCAAATAGATGTTGTCCCCTCCACAGGACAGTGGTCCGGCAGCCAGACCCCAATTTAAGCCTTGACGTGAAAATGGAGTCCACCTAACGTTTTTTGATGGATTATATATCTTCAATTTGTGCAGATTCAGAATCCGGATCATGCCAGCCTGGCATCCTTTGGGAAATCAAAATATCCAAGATGGCCGCCAGCATACGCAACATGACCGCTGTATACCGCTTTAGATTGATCAATATATGGAATTGAGCTATATATATTTGGCCTAAGAGGTTTTATTGCTCAAGAAATGGTGTATAGATTTATAAGTACTTCATATCACTTATAATACTACCTCTAGCTTATCTCAACAGTAGTAGGAAGACGGCAAATTCTATCCCAATAATGAGGATCCCAAATGAGGGGCGGGTGGATCACGTGGAGCTGCCGTCACTTCCGGTTCAAAGGTCAGAGGTATCTTCCGGGTCAAAAGTCACTTCCGAGTCGAAGGTCAAATATCAAAGGTCACTTCCGGTCACGTGAGATCCCAGCAAGAGTGATTTTCCCCTGAAGAAGACCGTACGCTGCAGTGACTTCGATGTTAAATCCAATGGGGATTCCACGCATGGACATTTGCGGTATGGGTTGTGGGCCCTTGTTTTCTTCATCTGGAGCTGTAGAACACGATGGGAGGGGGTCTCGAGGCCAAGCGTTGAATTTTTTGAAAAGTTACTGTGAGCATGCTCACTGGTCAAGTAGCGTTGGGGTGGACATTTTGGTGTCTAGCTGGACCCCTAGTGGCCCGATTGGGTCGTGTGACGTATCAGTTTGAAGCATTCGTGGAGAAGCGTTCAACTGGATGGGTTGTAGAGTGGAACTGACGTCATTCTACACATGCGCAGTAGAAAAATGTTGTTTGAATGGACGTTTGGGGTCGCGATGGACCAATAGTGAACCGATCTGGCCATAAGAGGCTTCATCGTGAAGCTTTATAAAAAAAAGGCCCTGATCTTATTTTCTAGGGCCTTGGGGGCGGTAACTCCATATCCTCTTCCGAGTGACGCTTGATCTTCGTGATGAACCTGTGCGTCGGGTCGCCTTTCATTTCAAGCGGCAGCAGGCTATACCGTTCATACATGGTCATGGCTGTTTTCCTGATGTTCGAGCGCATTTGAATGTACACACGGATGGGTTGAGAGCTCGGAGGTCCTGGAGCGCGGAGATCTTGCGTTAAGACGAGCGTCGGGCACGCCCCAGCTCTCGGAGCTAGGTTCTCCTCGGAGCTCTTGGAGTCTGAGCTTGGAGCTCTACGGACATTGGGAAATATGTCATCTATATCAGCATTTTGAAAGCCATGGGTGATTGAGGTAACCAATAAATTTTTAAGTGCTTTATATTTCAAAGAGACGGGCATATTTTTAAGGATCAACCGCTTGAATAATCGTTCATGTTTTTCTTGTTTGTTTTCGCCAAATTTTTGTGTGACGAATGTACTGATTAATTTTATCCCAATTTTATAGTCAAATATATCACAATCAGTGATCAAGATCATCCATGCGAAAATTCAGCATGACATAATAACCGGAAAATTCCTCATGGCGGCCATCTTGGATATTTCGATTTCCCCAAGGATGCCAAGTTGGCACCATCCGGTTTCGTGATTAGCGCATCGAAAAGATATAGAAACCATAAAAAAACTGTATTTCCAGGTTTTTCAACCTGCTGCCGAACTTTCTGACGTCCACAAATTGTCTAAACTTTTGGACTATTGGGTTATTTTCATTGACTAGTCAAAAGCATGAACTTTAATTTGGTATATAACATCTATCGTTTTTATTCATCCAATTACGCAAAACTAATTATATTATCCTCTACCCCACTGTATTTCTGAAAAAATAGATTCACAGCCGCTCATTGCAAAATCGCTGTATTCGGCCTGCCATATTCTTACATGCTGTATGGTCAGAGATTGGTCAGCTCGAGGTGCAAACAGGACGACCATTTTGCGGCATCGGCTCCCGACTTAGTAATCGCTTCCTTAACTTTACGTCGAGGAAAAGAAATCGAGCGTAGTTGTGTTAGTCTGTGTGGTGATTCTTTCCCCTTTTCAGTGATTTTGTCTGGAGAGTTTCATGTCTATATTTGTAGACGATTTAGCAGCTGCACTGCTTTCATGACACGTTAAATTTTATAATACTGCATCTGCTGTAGCCACAAACCCCTTAGTACTCACATCCATGAACCATCACACACATGGCATTAATTAGGAGTGTTACGATGAACATAGCCAAGGTAAATATTACTGTCAAAGCAAAGCTGCCGCCTTGAACCGTTTATCGATATTGACAAGAAACTCGTCTCTGTTGTTCGTTTTGATTGTAGGATTAACCTCAGCCTGATGAATAACATGATTATAAAAGTCAATTAACAGATAAATTATCCATGCGCCACTATTTGTAATGAAAATAAGCCATATGCAATCGCATACAAAATCATCGCTGATGGAATTGATTATGGAATTAGTTAAACCCCACAGCAGTATAATTAACATGATACCCCACAGCAGTATAATATATCAGTATAATTAACATGAATTATATCGTGAAGCATGACATACCTGTACATTCATGACAATCTTCGTATATCTTCATTGCCGCACATCGTACATCGTACTGTTGCCGCACATCGTACATCGTGCTGTCCCAGCTTAACACAAAATTGTGATCCTCAGCGCAAGCAGACGATCTTCAGAATCGCCGCTTGCTGATCAATACATCCTTTTACAGTATATCCTTTATAAGCAAAGGACAATACGAGAGACATCTGCTTCAGTCCCATTGGCCTTCAATCTGAGATTCCCTCTCGGCCTGAATAATGGCCATGCCAGTGGGCGGCGATAGTAGACAAGGCAACGCGAACTACAAAATTTTGTACGACCGTGTGGCTCACGCACCAGTTTGTGCTGAACATCCAACATACAGGCATGAGCTACGGCTTTCATTTGGAGGTCGTCTATGAAGAAATTCATGCCCGTCAAAAAACGAAAGATATTCTGGTCACAATGCCATCACTTTTGAAAGGAAAAAGCTGTGAAAATTGTGAATTAACGTTTTGTATCACAATAAAGTAAACAACAGTACAAGCGCTTCATGGACGTGAACGATACATGCCAACTTGGAACACAAAAAATTGCAGCCTATCAATGAGAATAGTTTCAGTGGAAAGGAATTACCTTTTGCTTTCAAAACTCGTTCCAGGCTATTGATTTCACCACTTCATAACCAGGCTATTGATTTCACCACTTCATCACCAGGCTATTGATTTCACTACTTCATAACGACTATTGATTTCACCACTTCATAACGACTATTGATTTCACCACTTCATAACCACTAAGATATAGTCTTAAATAGCATTCTCACAAATACGTTATATTGTGTTTTCTGATTATAAACTGACATTTAGCTGAAGATACTCAGACCTGTCAAGGCCAAGGAAGTAGGACTTCAGCATTCAACTGTGACAAAGCCGGAACCATCAGCAGTATTATATCATTATGCCATTTCGCAGGGAAAATAACTGAATTATTCCTCACGAACGGAATTTCACATCAGCATGTTTCGGATTGTCCGACTGCTTTGCGGGAACGTTATTTTGTTTTGTTTTTTACTCGGTCTTAACTGAGAGACGATACTCAAGAAAACGCCTTAAAGGAGTACTTACTTTATTTTATATAGGTTCTTATTACAAAGGTTAGACTGTTAAAGAAATATAACTTACTATTTCGCGGTCGTTGAGGGCGATAAACTATTATTTTTATTACAATTTGTGAAGTCATGTTTCTGCTTTTAAGTCGACGTGGGCGCCGCCATGTTGCCTGTAGGATGACGTGGCTGATGACGTCAGCATTCAGGACAACGCCACGGCTAACGCTTGATCCAGGGACGTTCCAACATTGGACATTTGATTTACTCTGGGTCCGAGTTTAATTCGAGGAAAAAACTGGCGCGGCAAATCCCACGGGGATAATTCCTAAAAGGAAAGTGGTTTAGGTTATATCCCCCAATTGAAGAATTTCTTCCGCAGGTTTTTCAACTGAGACTTGCCCGATTCAGTTTGGTCAAAATTTGAAGCTGAGCGATGAACTAAAAGAGCGTCCTGTTAGGGATTTGAGTTGAACGACGATGCTTCTAAATTGTTAAACATTTTCATGATTACGCTTGAACAATAGTTCTGAAACGTCAGTGGATTTTCTAGGTTCCTTCTCGTGCGAACTGTCGGCATGACCAACACGATCGACCTTAAATCTCCATGACGTTGTGACGTTTTTAGATGAGTATACATTCACTTCCGCTCATCTAAAAACGTCACGCTGTGGCGAGCAACAAAATATTCAATATTTCTTTTATTTCGCATTCTTTCAACATAAGTTTTATATAAAAAGTTTTCGAATACAATTACTGATAAATACAGTCAAACTTAAAAATAAGGTAAGTACTCCTTTAAAACATTTTGGGCAAAATGGCTATTTCGGAATGATCTGTCGAATTTTCATATGATGAAAGGTACATAGGAGATAATTCATATATAATGTGATAATTTTCCAATTACTAGTAAAATGTTGTGGATTGCATTGCTATACCACAAAAAAATCATACTTCGATTAAATCTAATATATTTCTGATATGTGTGTGGTTTTTCGAACTCAAATCTGACTGATGCTATGCAATGCCCCACTTCACCTCTCTGGTAGACGCTTTCACTGAAAAGGACTTTCGGACGAGTATGAACGACCATTCCTAGATGTCCAATGATAGTTGATTTGTGTTGCACGTGGCTAAAATTCGAATTCGTTATTTGACACGAACATGCAAGCTCTCCGTGCGTCTTCGTGTTATCCCGTAATTGCATGTTATTTGAACTATTAATAAAACATTGGCTTTTTATTTGTTCGTAGCAGTAGTTCACGAGGTTTCAGAAACTTGACGTATACACCTGAAAAATGCACGGTATAAAGATACGGTGCTGTACTCAGCCAGAAGATGTAGGTGTGTACCTCTAGAGGAGCGAGAATAACACCTTCCCTGAGGTATGTCAAGGTTTATCTTATTCGCGATTATATCGTCCAGTGAATACAATCAAAACATCCAAGACCGGTTATTGTTAAATATTTGAATAAATATATCCCAAGGATATTGAATGACCCAGCTGTTCACAACGATGTACCTAACCGAAAAAGTAAATGGAAGCGCCGTGCTTTTCATAGCAATAAAGCTCTTATTCAATGACCTTCACAATCTGCAGAAGAAGAGTTTCCGCATAGAGTTTCAAAAAGTTTCTGCCAAGCGACAACATACATACCCTATTTCATCCTATAATCTATTATTCTATGGCACACTAAAATAATCAACTAATTTGTGTCCACCAAGAACCAGAACCGAGATTGAATCGGGTCATTATTAACCAAGGCCAAGCTCATCGGGTCATTATTAACCAAGGCCAAGCTCATCGGGTCATTATTAACCAAGGCCAAGCTCATCGGGTCATTATTAACCAAGGCCAAGCTCATCGGGTCATTATTAACCAAAGCCAAGCTCATCGGGTCATTATTAACCAAGGCCAAGCTCATCGGGTCATTATTAACCAAGGCCAAGCTCACCGGGTCATTGTTTAAAGTTACTGTATCAGGTTGAAACTTCAAAATCTCGAGTTTTTTTGGTCTTATACCCAAGTATACAGTCAAACCTACAAGTTGGGGGAATAAGAAATTATGAAAATTAGTGCATTGAAGTAAAAAAACATGACTTTTTTAAAATCCAAGCCCTTCGTGGTGCAGTAGTGCTGATTGGTTTGCCAAAAAGTGGTTTTTCCCGTTCTAATTTCTCTCTTGTTATTTGCTGTACAAACATGAACTTTGGACACAATATTCCAATCGTGCAGACCTTCAAATGGGGGTTGCTTCAAATTTTATAAGATCGGACCTGTTCATGAATTATTTATGATTTAGTGGAGAGGGGTCGATTTTTTGTAGATTTTGTCAATCTTTCAACTTTGCACCACGATAAAATAACTTCTAGGCCCTAACTACAAAAAACTGAGGCAATGAATTGTTATTCAAATGGTGAAGATCATTATTCCAGAAAAGCAAGTTTGTTTGAGGAAAACTAAGAGAGTATTAGCGCGAGATTTTGGGGACTGTACTTTTCTAAATGACATGATTTATCTTTAAATAAATCGATTCTTGTAATGAATTCGAGAAAGTTATTTATTTATCTAAATTTCTTGAATCAAGGGCTTTCAGAAAATGTATGGTTTATATGGATACAAAAAAGCACTGCCCCGATAGAGTAACCTGGGACCCGATAGAGTAACCTTAACCATACTCTCTAATAAACGTTGACTGAAATTTCACTCAAGTAAGAGTGGAAATTGATCTCATTCAATACTTGAGTGAGATTTTCACTCAACTTGTGTTACTTTTCACTCAACTTGAGTGAAATGCACTCAACTTGAGCGACATTCACTCAAGCATAAGAGTGGAAATTGATCCCACTCAAGTTGAGTGAACTTGCGAGGTTTTAACTCAAGTTGAGTGAAAAGTAACTCGAGCTGAGTGAAAAGTAACTCAAGTTTGAGTGAACAGGTACATTTCACTCAAACTTGAGTGGAACAGTTCACTCAAGTTTTTCAGAGAGTAGTCACTCAAGCTCATCGCCTCATTATATAACCAAGCTCGTCGGATTACTATTTAACCATAGTCACATGAAGCTCATCGACTTGTCATATAACCAAAGTCATCTCAAGCTCATCGACTTGTCATATAACCAAAGTCATCTCAAGCTCATCGACTTGTCATATAACCAAAGTCATCTCAAGCTCATCGACTTGTCATATAACCAAAGTCATCTCAAGCTCATCGAGCCATTAATTATTCATAGTCCTCTCAAGTACATCGTGTCCTTATTCAACGATAGTCACTTCAACCTCATCGGGTCATTATCTAAGCAAAGTCCCTCAAGCTCATCCGATCAATATTTAAACATAGTCATATCAATCTCATCTGGTCATTATTTAATCATAGTCATCTCAAGCTCATCAATTACAAGCGTCTGGTCCGTCAATCATAATTCAGTCGTGGTTCATTAAAGAATATCCGCGTCCACAATTCAAAGATATTTTCCATATTCTATATGACAGCATTAGCGCCAAATTCAAAAAGAGAATCATAGTATACATAAACATAAGCTGCAGAATGAATTTCCTGCAAGAGAGAAGTGTTCAACAGTTTTCAATGACCCCATGATGTTCCAAAAGTTATGATCTGAATATAGCCATCACAAGGTCATCGGACATTAACTAGCCATAGCCATCCCGAGGTCATCGGACATTAACTAGCCATAGTCATCCCGAGGTCATTGGACATTACCTAGCCATAGTCATCCCGAGGTCATCGGACATTAACTAGCCATAGTCATCCCAAGGTCATGGGGTCATTATTTATCATAGTATTGTCAGGCTCTTCGGGTCACAATTTAACTTTAGTCTCCTCAAGCTCGTGTTTTGTTTCTTAACCTTAGTCACTTCAATCTCATCGGGTCATTATTTAACGTGGATAGAGCGTGGATGCTCTACCGACTGAGCTATGCCGGCACATGGGTATTACACCCGTGGGTTGTCCTGTGTTGACCAACCTTCTTTCTCGGTGTTGCATTGTGCGCAACTTGCTTCATAATGAAGAAATGATATTTGGTATGGCGTATAGCCCGCCACTAAGCATATATACATATAAAATGATTTGAGAGAAAGAAAGAATAAATTGGTCGTCAGCGGGATTCGAATCCACGAGCCTGGCTCAATGGACGGATGCTCTACCGACTGAGCTGTGACGGCCAATATGTCCACCGTGGATTTTCTCTATGATGACCAACTTTCTCTCTCGGTGTTGCATTGTGCGCAACTGGCTTCATAATGAAGGAATAATGTGCGGTACGAAGTTTTGCCCGCAACTAAGCATATATATATATATATACTTGCTCTCTGAAGAAGCTGAAGTAAAACAGCAGAAATGCGCATCAGAGCTATGTGACCGTGTTGGCAGTTAATCTTTTTTCATTTATATTTCTTCTCGTTAGACTCTTTTACCTTTTCACTATATATATATATATATAGGAATAATGGTGAACGATTCAGATGTGGAGAGTATAGAGTGAAAAAATAACAAGTCGCCTTCTTAGTTGACTACGTCATTATATTCCTACTGCTGCAGTTTCGAACATGAGTTCTTGTCAAGGAATGATATTACAATGGCATACATTCAATATTTAAGCATTCTTATGTTTGGCGTTGCTCGACAACGGTTACAGTATATAACAAGTTATAACAAATCATTGCTAGCGTCGAGTATTTAACAATGCGGTATTAAAACACAATGTAAATGTGATAGATCCTTATATGTATATGTTGTGGCCAGACATTTGATAGTTGACCACGGTAACAATACATATATCAACATGTAATACAAAAGGACTTAATTACAGGTAGTTAAGTACTCAATCAATGATGGTTTATATACGGTAGTTTTATCAATAGATAACAAAGATAGACAGTTATTCTTAAATATACATGTAACAATGTTAACAAGTAAACATAAAATGAAGCATACACTATGGTTATGGAGCTAATATATTAGCTCCATGCTTAGGGTCTATGATTTCCGTTTAACGATGGACAGAGGGAATCTATGAATGAAATTTCCTTACCATCCATTAGCGCTTTATTGCCTTCTGCTACTTGATAAAACGGGAAAACTTTGAAGGGCGGTTTAAGGTGTAACGAACATTCTCTAATGTGTTTGCTAACAGACAAGACACAGTACCTTTCATTGTTAATATGTTGTCTGTGAAGAGTCAATCTGTTTCGGAGGTCTGTAGTCTGCCCGATGTATTGTTTACCACAATTTTGGCAGACCAGGGCATAAATAACAAATTTTGATTCACATGACATGTTGAATTTAACCTGGAAGTTGGTTCGCCGATTTTCAAATTTAAAACTCGGCCCTTCGATTATATGGATACAAGCTCCACATCGTGAGTTTCTACATTTTGATACAGTAGCATCACAACTCGAATCTGAAAACCGAGCCCTGGTTAAAATTTTCTTCAAGTTGGGCGCCTGCCTTTTACTATTAATGATCCGTGAGTTGGATATGATAGCCTTCATTCGGGGGCTTTGATCTAATATACTCAAAGTGTTCATTATAACGGGGAAAATATTTGTGTTGTTTGGATTGTGGGTTGTAACAAACGGAATTACATTTGGGGTGGGCTGTTTAGGCATCGGATTACGGAGCTCCTCTCTAGTGTGATTTAATGCCTTGCGGATGCCTTTGTCAATAAGGCCCGGCGGATACCCCCTATGAATCAATGCTGACTTTAATTCATTTATTCTCTGATCCCGGATTAAGTCATTCGATACTATGGTGCAGATCCGTCTTGCTAGAGAATATGGAATGTTTTCTCTAGTGTGCCGTGGGTGGTTAGAACTAAAATGAAGATATAGTTGTGTGTCAGTTGGTTTACGGAAAATGTCTGTACCGACTAAATTACCCGATATAGTGACCAAAATATCCAAAAAGGGGATTTCCGTATCGTTAGTCTCCATGGTAAAGGAAATATTTGAATGGAGAGCATTTAGTATATCGAACAAAGATTCAATTGGGCCATTTTGCTGAGGCCAAAATACAAAACAGTCATCGAGGTATCGCTTCCATTTTCTTACAAATTCGCCGCCAAATTGAGTTCCATATTTAAGAGATATAACCTCGTATAGGCGTTCTTCAAGGTAGCCCATGACCAGGGTGGCATATACTGGTGCCATTTTCGTGCCCATAGCAGTACCTAGGATTTGTAGGTAGAATTATATATATGTATAAACTGCTGAAAAGCAGTGAAACTAGTTAGCGAAATCAATCAGTCCGAGTTTGTCATGACTTTTTTCTAGTACTATATTTACCATACACAAAGGCAGTTTATACTGTGATCATTTAGTCTATATATATCTATATATACATAATGATTGTAGACTGCTCCAGAGGCGGGCTCACGTACAGACCAGGCGAGACATATCCCGATGAGTGCAACACCTGCACCTGTCAGGACACTGGTTTATTTGACTGTACTCAGAAGTTTTGCCCGAAGGGTGAGTTACACATTCAAGACAAACATATTGCAAGCATGAGAATAGAAACATGATGGGAATAGAAACGTGAAAGGCATATCCTATTTCATCATTGGTACTTAATGGCGACGGGCGTCCGCCTATGCAGCCCCCTTATTGAAATTACATATATCCTCTTAGTTTTTACTCAATTGGAATGGAATTTAGGATCAAAACAGATATTTCATATATGTTGGAGAGGATTGATCGCAGTAAAAAAATGCAGTAAGCAAAAGAAATTTGGAATATATTTCTAATAACAGAGAAAATTTGAATATTTTGAAATGTTGTTATTTAAGATTGTCCATACAATGGGCAGATATACTCACCTGGAGCGACATATCCCCTTGATTGTAACACCTGTACCTGCCGAGACGACGGTCTTTTCATCTGTACCCAGATAGCATGCCCTAAAGGTAGGTTAACTTCAAACTGAAAAATACTATCCGGCTTGCCCATAACAGCTTCCTAATTTCCATCATGCTGTTTAAATGCTATATATCACAGAAACTAGCTCTGTATCGGTCAATTTGACAGTTTCGTACACTGATGTTGATAATGTGCTGGGCATAAACGAGGTTCAGTCTACATGTACACATAGTTAACAGAAGATACCTCGAGCTCGTCGGCAATATGTAATGTGGTAAAAATATTTGTGTGAAATTCCCCATACTTGTTTGCCCATGGTAGTCAATTATTGTACTTTGTGTCTACCAGTGTCAAGAGGAATGTTACCTTGGTCTGTGATTTTTTTCATTATTTGTTAGCTGGAAAGATAATTGTTCCTAAACAAAAACATGAAAAAGGGACATTATTTCTTCTCATACTCATATAAATACAGCTAACAAAGAGTAGTTTGGATTGAATATATTTCTAATAACAGAGAAAATATGAATATTTTGAAATTTTCTTATTTAAGATTGTCCATACAATGGGCGGATGTACTCACCCGGTGAGACATATCCACTTGACTGTAACACCTGTACCTGCCAAAATGACGGTATTTTCCGCTGTACCGAGATAGCATGCCCTAAAGGTAGGTTAACTTCAAACTGAAAGATTCTATCCGGTTTGTTGGGATAAATTTCTTGTTCAGCTGCATACACTATTTCGTTCTTAAGGATCTTTTTTATATGGATGAAACGTTATGCACTGTAGCCCATAAGAACAATTTTGAAACGATCTCCAATCACGGCCTCATCATTGGAAGTAGAAACATTAGTTTAAAACGGTTATTGTGCTTGCTATGAAAACGAAAACAATATGGTACCATGAAATCTCAAAAGAGTACTTGAAATTGGGTCCGAATTTCTTCTTGTTTGAAAATTTAAGAGTAATTCAATTTAACCATCGAATATATAAATAATAAATGTAGACTTCTCCATATGCGGACTGACGTACAGGTTGGGCGATACCTGAAATTTTATTAATTACAAACGTCTGGTGCGTCATTCATAATTCAGCCGTCGTCCATAAAGAATATCCGCGTCCATAATGCAAAGGCATATTCGATATAAAAATATTAGCACCAAGTTCATAAACATAGGCTAGTTTTCTGTGAGAGAGAAGCGGTCAACAATTTTCAATGATGCCGGAAAGAGATCATGATGTTCCAGAAATAGCAAATGCGTATGGCTGATCAATATTCTTAATCCATAATATTCATTGTAAAGCCGTCATCTAGAGAACGATGTAATTCGTTTGGATAAAAATGGTTTTATTTGGTAAAAATTGCAGATTGTACCTACAACAGACAGACGTACAAACCTGGACAGAGCTATCCCCTTGAATGTAACACATGCACATGTCAGAACGACGGTATCTTCGCCTGTACTCTTAAATACTGCCCCAAAGGTAAGTGACGACTCCATAATCTCCATCTCCGTGATCTCCATAATGTTGTCTTACATGCGCATATTCGAAACTATGAAAAGGGATGAGATAATCGCCTTTTGAGGAAAAATGAACCTCGACTACTGCTTGAAGGTACAAGCGTTACATCTGACATTCAGCAGACAGCCAACATCCAGTAAGAAACACTATACGAGAGTATTCATTTAGATGAATGTCGTAGTCGATTTTACCAGTCGTTTAATAGACTATATTGTCATGGTTAGACTGGGATTCGTATAACACGTTGTGCATACGCGTACGACTTCTGGCCTCGAGTTAAGCGGGATCAGACAAAAGTTATAAAAAACAAAGCCAGAGATCTCACACAATACGATCTTACATAAAAAATGATCACTCTTAAATGTTTGTATCTAATACCGCTCATGCCGGCGCTGTAGCCCGTTTGGTCCTGCCATTGAAGATGTCCACATGAACACCTACAATAAAACGGTGACTTGGACACGTAAAATGACAGGAGTCCGTTTCCGGTTCTTGTGATGTTTTTAGAAATATGCAGTCAGAATAGGGCCAAATGTCTTCTTGTCAATTCGCCAGCATCTTTTTCCATCATCCTTGTTATGTTGCGTTTAGCCTAATATCTGTGGATATTTATCAGCATATCTGAGGAGTTTGAGCGAGGGTGCATTGTCCACGTATTCTCGCTCTCGAATCATGGCTGTGTGTTCACTGAGCTGTTCGTCATGGGATAATCGTCAACTCTAGCAAGATCAGAATATCATATAGATTGGGATGGGCGGTATTTCTTATCTTCCCTCGTGATTTAGTTTGTGCTTAAAACTTAACACAAAGACTGTGATCCAAACTAAATTGGGAATTAGACTGCGTGAGATATAGATATTCGGTAGATGTATTGGTCCTGTTATTCGCAATAATAAATTGTCATGACCATTTAACAAGATGTCGCACCTCCTCGCGTAGTTAATATCGCTAAATCGTCATCAATCAACGTCATAAAACAAGGCAAAACGTCCAACGCCTCACTCGAAGTTTCTCGATTTGATAATATCAATATTTATTTCCCCTAGGTCCGGATACGGTAATCAAGAAAACGTCTTAGAATTTCATGCAGAAATATTACAGATCAGTGATGCAGATCTTGACGATTTCTTTCTGATAAATTTAGCCTTTTGATTATGGACGTGGGAAATCTTCATGGACGACGACTGGCAACTGAATGGCTTATCACGTCAGCTTACATAATTAATAACCCTCATAACCGATATGTAAGCTACCAATATTATTTTTTTAGACTGCACCCACGAAGGACTAACGTATAAATCCGGAGAAACATTTAAGATTGATTGCAACACTTGCACGTGCAACGACGGTGTGCCTGGCTGTACGAAAATAGGCTGCTTCAGAGGTAAACTATTATTCCGTGAAATCGTAAAATGCATGATCTCATATGATACATGAAAAATATACCCCAGGGAGTGATTTTGCATTGGTACCTCTAGCACACCTCTGTATTATATTTGAACACATTTCAGTCCAACTGTTGTCATGCCGATATGATTTCGAGATAGAAACGTATTTTTGGAAACAATTATTAGCAATGTATGCATTGCGCTCGAAGTTACTTTAAATCATAAATGAATATTGTTCGAGAACTGAATTTGCAACTGAAGACAATAATTGGCGACAAAATAATTGTTCTGTGAAACTTATACATCTGGCAGAATAAATCATCACTAATATGGTCAAACCTTGATTAGATAACCCCTCTTTTCCCATGGAGTGTTTTAATATTATATATACTGTTTTTCACGCGTTTTTCATAAACTTCGTTTGAAGTCCACTGTGAAGTTATATATTTATCGTTTCAGGATGCAGATACAATGGCAAGACATACAAACTGGGCGAATCTTACCCAATTGAGTGTAATGACTGCACATGTACATCAAGTGGTCAATTCACATGCACAAATCAGGCCTGCCCAAAAGGTATTTCATAATGATAACTTTTTATGATGTGATAGTGATTAACATGGTAATATGAAGGCAACTCGGGTTCTGCAATCTGACGGCCACGTAGTTCACCATATTTTATCAGATGGCTTGATAGGGCCATCAACGCTCTGAAATATTTGTAGTTAATACGTCTCAAACCAGTGCTACGGGCCTTGTGGTTATGCCATTCAACATGTCCACAGGAAAACCACAACAAAAGCTTGGATGGGATACAAAATCATTAGAAGGATCAGTTTTGATCGTGTGATATTTTTAGATTAGACAATCTCGTGTGGATGTCCGAAGGTCCGCTATGATGTACAGTGAAACCTGTGTAAACTGACCATGCTTGGGACCAGTGTATTGAGTTGGTTTTGACAGGGTTCTGGTGTACCAAGTTTCAATTTACTTTTAAGTACTATGATAATGTATAATACCGGTATTTGGAGGTTGATCGGTTTATTAAGGTGTCGGTATTCACAGGTTTCAGAGTAGTAGGAAATGTGTCGGCGCTTGCAAGGAAAATCAGTGTTGACAGACACGCTTCAGAGAAATAGAAAACATAACAATTATATCTTAAAAGTCCTGTTGAACTTGGACGAAAAACTGGCTCTTTCAACTTTGCCAATACTAAAAAATAATTTCCAAGTTGTGTCAGTTATAGCTGACAAATGGAATATGGAATTGGTCTTTGGATTATGGTCCTGGATATTCTTTAATGGACTACGGCGGGATAATGAATGACGGACCAAGCGCTTGTAATATCTGTATATTATTCGTCCTCGTTTCCTTCTCTTCCTTTTGAGTTTCTCGGATTTTAACGGTTTAACGGATTGCTTCCTAATCTGTCCGGATACATGTGGGACCAGGTAAAAACTGTTTCGAAATGGTATAATTGCCATTTTATGGCCAGGAGGTTGAAATTGACACATGTGTATGCTTAGCCATGTTAACCACAATAACAGCACCGCCTCATTGAAACAGGAATAATATACCTGTAATGTATTTTTAAATGACGTACCGTGACCGAATGTATTCTTAAATGACATAACCGACAGTGTTAAAAGGGCTTTTGTTATAAGACATTGTATTGAACCGGATGACAAGTTTGCACTAATTGTTATAAGATATCATATCAAACTTGATGTTTTTTCCTTAATTAGGATGCACACATAATAGTAAACGTTACGAACATGGAGCAACATTTAAAGATGGCTGCCAAGACTGTACATGTTGGAAGAATGGGGAAGTGACTTGCAGCAACAAAAACTGTGCCCCAGGTGAGTACAGGTGTACTTTAGTCGTGAAAAGAAATCAAGTAATTTGCTTTTCGTATTCAAATCCAATTATTAGAAATTCTACATTATTGATTATCGCCAAATATTATATGTTTGGAGAAAACCCTGTACTCAGTTACATAAACGAATGTCTTTTATTTTTTCCCTGAAGGCTGCCCTGAACGTGCAAATCTATTCACCTGTACCAATCCTTGTTACGCGGCATTCTGTGGAAAGGGAAAAACATGTGTGTAAGTAAATACAATTATTGCAAATACAATTTCCTATGGAGAGACATCTACAAGTTAGATAGATTAGCGCTGAAGCTGAGATCCCATTTTGTGGAACGACATCTGTTAAACCCGGAAGCCAATGGTGCCGTGCAAAGAAACATTGCATGAGGAAACAAATTGATAACGATGACACCATCCTCGAATAATACATATCAGCAAGGAATCATAGCGAATGTGTAATAAATTGTGTTAGATTTGCTATATGTTAGAGTAGGCTGAAATAGTTTCCCTTTGGATTAATTTATGATATAGTGTCCACGGTCTACTACAGGCGGACCCGCGGATCTCTCTCCAAAATAAGCAGGAAACTGATATAAGATAAGGAATTTATTGTAAGGACCATTGGTAACGAGTTTGACCTTTGTCCCATTCGTATATTTCAGGCCTAACTATTGCGGTTCCAAGTGTGAGCCACTCTGCATCACCAAAGGTAACAACGAACCCAATTAATTCTGTCCCTGCTTGGAAACATTGCGTTTTCCAATACGTGGTTGGCCTTCAGATTAATTAACCTGACCTATATAAATCTAGGAATTCTACTGTGGGACTAATATTTCATACTCATATAAAGTACTGTATATTATATAAAAATATTTTGCGTTGTTGGAAAAATATTGCAGGTAAAAAATTACAGTACCAAGGTAATAATATCAAATGTACAAACCATTGGCGAGGGAATCATAAATGTTCACATTTTCGACCACGGTGTAGATTACCGTCGAATATGTGAATTTGTAAACTGTGATACCTTAGCCTACCTAATTGATGCCAAGTGTATCTTCAATATATATCCATCCGTCTATATTAATTGCCAAACGTGTATGTTCTTTATTATATAATAATATCGTCATCACATGGCCCTGGTTTAAAACAAGGATTTATTCCAACCGAGAAGACAAATTATTTCACCCCACACTCTGATATATATCACTCATTTTTAACTCGGGAACCAATCGGCGTGCATATTTCCACTCGTTCATGTCGTATCAAAATTATAAAACATTAAACCGATAAACTTTATTGGTGAATGTGAATTACATTGTGACATATATGCCCGCGCAGCTAGCCATTTAGCGCTAGTTATAAGATATCATATCAAACAGGATAACGTTTTGTCCTTATTTAGGATGCACACATGATGGTAAACAGTACAATCATGGAGCAACATTCAAAGATGGCTGCCAAGACTGCACATGTTGGAAGAATGGAGAAGTGACTTGCGCCAACACAGACTGTGCGCCAGGTGAGTACAGGTGTACTGTTGTGGTGAAGAGAATTCAAGTAAATTACCGTTCGTATTTAAATCAAAATATTCGAAATTCTACATTATTGCCAAATAATATATATTTGAAAAGAATCCTGTACTCAGTTACATAATCAAATGTCGTTTCTTTTATCCTAAAGGCTGCCCAGACCGTGCAAAGCTAGTCAAATGTACCAATCCTTGTTACGCGGCATTCTGTGGAAATGGGAACACATGTGTGTAAGTAGATACAATTATTGGAATGCAATTTCCTATTGAGAAACTAGTAGATACATACACGTTCAAGCTCATATCCCTTTTCCTGGAACGATAGCGGTCTAACTTCGGAAACAAATGATGCAGTGCACAGAAACTTTGCACGAGGAAACAAAAAGATAACGAGGACACCATCCCGAAATAATACAAGTAATCATAGCGTATTAAATTCATTTAATTTGTCATATGTGTTGCACTTTCCTTTTGGAATAATTAATTTACGAGAAAGTGTCCACAGTCGACTACAGATGGAGCCACCGATCTATCTCCAAAATAACCAAGAAACTGATATAAGATAAGGAATTGATTGTAAGAACCATTATTGTTGAGTATGACCTTTGTCATGTTTATTTAATCCAGGCCGAACTATTGCGGTTCCACGTGTCAGCCTCTCTGCATCCCCAAAGGTAAGTGTGCACCCAGTTAAATTATTTCTGTCCCTATTTGAAAAGTGTTGATCACTTCTTTTAGTAGCCTATCTGGACTGGGTAGAAAGTGCATGTAAGGGGAAGAAGCGTGGCAATGGGTGCTAAAATGCCCACATGCTCGCGGAATACCTAACCCGGCGGCTATTGTATCAAGAAGAACGTAAATGATCAGTTTATATTTGCTTTTAGGAGGTCAGAGACCGTTGATAATTGAAATAATTGTCGATTTTGGAAGCGGAGTTGTGTGTGGACGACGGCTACCTATTGATTTTGAGCTGAAAATAATACGAAGTTAAAGTTTAGTGTCTATATTAAGCTCCGACGTACTCTCAGTAACTCAGTTTTACTGATCGTGGTTGTTTCTTCCCACAGCTCCTAGCTGTAACTCAAACTGTCAAACCAATCCCTGTGATGGCGCTTCGTGCCCTGCCTACCCGCATGCTAAATGCGAGTAAGTATAAAGATCAGATATTTTCTTGATTTTGTTTTCAACGGCAATTTCGCGAAAAGTAATCAAATTATTCGAACCTGCCAGTAGATTTGGCTTTGAGGGAACCAAAATCAATACTGTTTATTCCTTAATATCAAATTCGTTCTGGTACGATAAATTCCATAACAGATCCATGTACAATGTATGTCAGCTCTAGAATGCTAAATGGTATGGTATAAAAGATAATGTTGTGATAGAATGCACCACATATATTTCTGTATCACCTTGTTTCAGACCTGCCTCGTGTGGCTCTTGTAAACCAAAGTTCATCGTAGAAGGCAAAGCTGTAGATTGTAACGGTAAGTTTCCTAGTGAACCTTTACAGAAACTTGAGGATTGGCTAGATTTTTTTCACAAGCCAATGAATATGCCGGATTTTTATTTGAAAATACTTTAAAACTGGAAGATATCGCGCGATGTACGGTTGTTGCTATCCTTGAATGTATTTAGTGTTGCTGTGTGGTTACTTCAGTTTCCCCATGAAAATCTGCAGTAAAAGCGCAGCTGAGTTACCAAGGCTACGTCTTAGAGTCCTCCGTATTGTAGTCTTAGGTGAAGAGGGAGGCTTTCCTGTGGCGCCAGACGTCATCTCTTGCATATATCACCAAGTCTTTTAGTGTAAAAATTCAAACGAAGACTATGTCATGATCATCATGAGTACTGAGCGTGAATGTGGAATTCGCAGTAGTTAAATCACACGCTTTATCTCTAAATCTCAGAATGTGAACATACCAAATTGATTATCAACTGATATGCAGTTACATAACACAAAAATGAAATATTAAAATGTTGCAATCAATGTGAGTTATGGATATTTTTTTCATTTTAACAGTTTGTCCGAACGGGGAGGCGACTCGTACATGTCCGTTTAACCCATGTATTGTAACCACTTGTCAAGTGGGTCACCGATGTGTGTAAGTCTAACTATTAATTTTGTAACATGCCCAAATTCACAGTGAACAAGTAACTTCAGCAGTTAGAGTAAATTATAGTATTCGCCATATATCACAAAATTTACATCGTAAATCAGTGATGAGATTGATAGGCCGAAGTATGAATAATGAAGTAAAGAATCTTTCATTATCACTCTGTTCGCACGTCATGTCAACAACAAACAAAGACAACATATTATCCAAGTCTTCTTAATTAATGACCTCCCAATGTTGTTCATATCGACAGCTATCACAGTGTAGAATCTTGGTGAAGTCCAAAATACAGATGAAATGTATTATATTGTTCCTGCAAGGATGTTGGTGCTCATAGCGTCTTATTAATATGGTATTTAGGTTATGGATGCGGAGATTCCTTATAGCTGGCTACTGAAAACCGGATCTGATGATTGTATCCCATTATGAATTTTCAACGTCGGAAATCTTGTCTGAACTTGAGTAAGACAAAGATTGGTGCTGAAGTTTCTTCGTAATGCTGCTGGTTGTTTTCATTGTAAATTATAGTATTTTGGGTTTTCATATTATCTCATGAATTTCAATTGTTGCTTTGAATAGAGCGGATGTCTGTCCGGGTCCATGTCCTTTTGGACCACTTTGCGGGACTCGCCCGTGTCGTGGACTGTGTATCGCTCCAACTGGTGACGGCGGCAACCCCATAGGCGATATCAGCCGAGGTAAGGATTTCGTTGCATTTTCTCGGGTCTACTAAAGGAGGAAAATATGTCATATTCTCAGATTCACTATCACTGTGATTAAACGTGGAACTTCAACTTATCCCACCATCTTGAATATTCTACAATTATATGACCATAGATTTCATCAACACATTAATATTGTGTGCTGTTGGTTGCCTAGCCACGTTGTCAAACTTATACGAGAAAGCTGTTGCAATTTAAAGATGTAATCAGCCTCAAATCTGGGCTGAAATCGATGTCTCTCAAACTCAGCGAAAGTGACTTATGTTACAACAGGTACAAAATAAAACACAGCTGACCATAAGAAACTAAACTTGTTTCTACCATTCACGAGAAAATAGAAGGAGTTGATCTTTAAAAATAAACAGCATGGCATGCCGTTTATTTTCCCACGTCCGTGTCAACAAGCGTATACACGTATGATGCATTCTACCAACGTATGCTATGCGACATCACCGAACCGTAGGCACGAGCCATGACGCTATCCCATGGCTGCAGCAGTGCGGCATTCGAATTCGTGAGCGTCGGCACGTCACTCATACGTCACGCAGTGACGTCATTTTCCTCTCCGCGTACAACACACACTCAATGGCGAGACAGAAAAGCCGTCGAAGCGGACAGAGTTACAAATTTCTCTGACAAGATATTCTTGCATTCGTTGTATATGTCGATCCCACTGTCATCAAATATAATACATATGATGCTTTGGTAACCTTCCCTGCTGAAAAAACGCACAGGGGAGAGTTTACAAAATCCATCCATTTTGAGGCTGATTACATCTTTAATAGGATGACGTGGATAATAACAAACTTCATGAATTCCAAAAAAACTGTAGGCTATACTCATCTGAGCAGCCGGAATCGTTTCGATCAAGCCATGATCAGGCGATGCAGCATCACCCATACACAATGAACTGACAAAAATTTACTAAAAAAAAAAAAACCAGCCCCAAGGTGTATTCGATACCACGAAGATCTCGCAGTGAAATATATTTTGATCGACTATATAGATTTTAAGAGCTTCTTTTTATCGAGCAGCTAGTTTAGAAGATATTTTTAGTCGGGTAAAGGAAGCAAGTATTTTAGGATGAGAAGAATCGGTTTGTTGCATAAATTTTAATGTATGTACATGTGTTTAATGTGTTGTGTTGATAATTTCCGGATTGCTGGGCTATTAACTTGTTTTTGTTGGAAAACTTGGAATTTTGTTTGATTGTCGCTATATAGCTGAAATCTTGCAGAACGCGATGCTAAACCTTAATTATCTCTCTCTCTTCTCTCGAGAGTTTCGAATAATTTCATGAAATCTGTTTAGAAATAGTGTACTTTTTCGCGGACAAGGCATTCTTTACAAAGCCACACAGACAAGCAGAACATTTAATCGATCACCGTTTTTTAACTCAACATAAGCGGCAACCGTTAGCCGCATTTGATTCTTGCCTTGGGGCCGATCATCCCACACACGTGACAAAAGAGATGATATAGTAAGACATTTTCTGCGGTACTGGTAACTACTTTTCAACAGCTATATTTAATGCAAAGTGTAGATGTTTAGATGTTTGAAACGTGAAATTGGGCTGCTTCATAACACGACCTACAAGCAGACAGCTCGTCTAAATCGGAGTCAAAGCTGTCAGGACTGTCATCCGTTGGACAGGTGTTTATTTTCCTCAATGCGTATATAGCAGTGACACGTTTACCAGGAGGAGAAAATTTCCAGAGCATTCACTCACATAACTTAATCTTCTAGACGAGTCAGCGAGTTACAGGATAGACGGCTGTCGTTTGGGTTGACAACGGTTGTCGATGAGGCTGGGGATGATCAAGAGTATGAAATTTCAAGTCGTTTCCACAATGAACCGGTCTCGAGTAAAGTCATTTTCATATCTATAATATATGTATTCCATTTACAATTATTTATTCAGTTTCATTCATCATTTTTTGTTTACCCTGTAGGTACATGCCCAGATGGTTCCAAAGAACTTGATTGCACAGGAAAAAATCGATGCCGTGAATTCAGATGCGCCGGTCGATGCGAGTAAGTTGGCAATATAAGGATAATTTAACTTATTATCACTTTGCAGCAAAACAGCCACTCACAATCAGGATTGTCTATGGGGTATTTTAATAAATCTGGAATATATCTTGCCTTGTAACGATGAATTATACGTTCAGTCTGCTCGCACATATTTGAATCTGCAAGTCCCCAAATTCGATGCTTGTTTGACTCGAATACTGTATGTTTTCATAGTGAAATTTGTGGGAGAACGCGAGGCAATTTAGTACATGTACAACCAACGTAGAAGGTCATTACACGAATCACAAGCGCCAAGTACGTCAATATTTAGCCGTCGTCCGGTAAATAATTTATACGTCCATAAAGCCATTTTAGCAAGTATTCAGTCATTGGCTGTATTCTCCGACCATAAATAAAATCAATATTAAGTTGAAGTCTCGCCAAGTATATTTGAAATGGGGATTGACCTGAGGTGTCGTTGTGCACACTCCAGGTCATAGTAAGAAAAGTCCTCAGTCCCTCAGAGAGCTTGTCTTAAGAGGCGACTAACTGTGGCATCGGTTGGGTTCCCGGGTGTGAAAAGGAATAGGACCCCACCCGTGTGGTTTCCGGGTGTGAAAAGAAATAGGAACCAAACATCATGATATGACTGAAATAGTGTTGAAAGCGACGTTAAATCATATTGATTCACTCATTATTTGGAATGTCAAATGGTATATATACATACATATGTAATTGACAATTTTTGTGTTTATGATGTATTAATGATCCCTACTTCTTATATTGTAGGCCCAACAAATGTAACAAGTGTTTACCAAAGTGCATTTCCAATGGCGTCCTCCTTGGTAAACCATAGATGGTGACAACGTGGTGGAGAAATTTTTATTTTATTTTTAATTCGTTTTCAACTTCAAATGCTGCCAAATGATGAGAGAAGAAGGATTTCCGAATTGCCAAAAACCTACCCTGATGTCAAAATAAATCTTATGTAACAACCCTTTCTTTATTCAAAACATTCAGCCTTTGTACATAATTTCACGAATTTGCAAGGAATTTCGTGAACGTTCACACCCAGGAAGGCTGATATTAATCCAGCCTAAGTAACATATTTATATTTATAGAAAAAGAGAGCCAATCTAACAAATATTTTTTTTATATACATGAATGTGAGAATCTAATAAACTCGCAATTTAAACGATAGGGAAATCCTCAAGTCCTAAGTTTGTGTTGGCTGAAATTCGAGTGTAAATTTAGTTCTATCAAATACGGAAATGCTAAGTTTTGAGAGATATTCTAGATTCATTATCCATTCTCAATTGGTATGAATGTTCCTTTGTTTGTAAACGTTGGTTTTGTGAGATATAACGGGTAACTTTCAATAAATTTAAGGTAACGAAATCCTCAAATCAACTTTTAGTCGGCCTATTGTGTAACATATGTTCAGGATTTTATGCTTTCCATGATTGCAGTGGAATGAAATAATTTCCTGTGTTTCAGGTTATTTGCTGTTTCTGTACATATTGGTTAACTAACCTGATAATTTTTTTCATATTATAATAATCAGTTCAGCTAAGTACGAAATTGAGAAACGTTATTATGGACAGCAATCCACCAAGCCGATACTATAAACAACAAACAATTTCAATAATCAAGCTAAGCTCCTGCTCGAAACAAATGATTCTAGGAAACAACGTTTATGTTAGTTATCTCCCTTTGTACAATTTACCATGAAGTATTTTGGGTCACCTTTACGCTCCATCTGCGTACACTCCGCCATCCATAAGATGTCTTGAGAATCGTGTGTCGCCATTATTGCGAAGCGATATCGGACACTTTACCGAAAACTGCTTGGTCTTCAAGACGTGTTGTAGATTTGTAATTTTGAACAAGTAGGACAGCACATGACTCGAAAATGGCGGGTTACATTGGAGTTACGTCGGTAGAGTTCAGCTGATTGGCTGACGACATCACGTGGTATTTATTTCGGGTAATTCCCTCGTATATTTGCCAAAACTAGGCTGCAAATGTTTACACACGATCTCAGAGTCAGTGTTACCGTGTATAGATGACCAAGATGGTTACAGTTTGCTTTACGCTCCCAAACGAAGGATTAGGCACATTTCAGCAACGAAACATTCAAAGTACGCATTCGCTACATTTGAACGTTATTAAATTCGTACTTTAATGGACTGGTGAATATTAACAGATTACCTGGATGTGTATTGTATTATATATTGAACTGATGTAATGAGGGATATTGCGTGAGGATTGTGTGAAGAACTGTGTGAATAATTTAAACATTTTATTATTGTTTATTCATTGTACCTTAACGTAATTACTTATACTGTTGAAGAGATTCGGCTGTGTACATTTTGGAACTTGACTTTATTGGAACTGCAATAATGGTACAGTTTGTGATTCATATTAGGTTGTGATTCATGACGATGAACTGTCAATCTTATCGAAACTGATATACGGCTATAATAATAATGTTTCAAATGACATTGCTTTGGATTCAGATGCATCGATATTTAAGTCTACCAAGGTATGGCATAATTTAATTACTATTCTTATCCATGGCAAATGTGCTTGTATTTATGGGTTAGGGACGGGGAAGGTGAATTGCATGAAATTCCGTATTTCGTTTGTTGTTATATCTTCTGTCATATTCTTACAAATCAAAGATAATCTCATCCTTTTTGTCCGCGTATCTCCTCTTCCATATATAACCGGTGATATAAACTTCAACGACTTGACATTAATTTATGCCTATTTGTGTCTGAATGCCTTTCGCACTTAATTTGGTAAACAAACTTGATAAAATGCTGATCTTGCTATAGAACTGTTCACAGATTTCTGGTAACTCAGAGTTTTTTATTTTATGTCTTCAAATAAATCTGAAATATGTTTAATATCAGTATGTTGTTACTTTGTTGTGTAATTTGCACCCCTTCCCCGCCCCTCATAATCTCAAAATCTGCCGTCTAACTGGGAAGATGTTGTTGCTGTATCACGCCAGTAATTGGTCCTCCGTGTGAGAGTTCAATTTTATAGGCTAAACGTTCCATCGTCAAATCCGTATCACCGACGGTAATACTCTGCTTTATCCGAATGAATTTGCAAATCGTTCTCTATGATGTATCCCAGTCACCCTTTGAATATGCATGTTCACGTGAATGTCATGAAGAATACACAGGGTGCATACTACTCCTACACATGCAGAATAATGGTGTTGGCCCAACATCCTTTTTGGCGTTGAGGGCTGGTCATGATCAACACTATAAAGTGGTGTTGACAAATGGTGTTGGCGAATGTGACCTCTAAACAAGCTGAGTAGCTAGCAGGTCCTCCGCCAAGTAGCCTGTTCGAGAGCGTACAGCATATACGCTTCCAATATCTCCTTATATATAACTTGGAAAGTGGATGTGTGTATGTGAAAAAGAGTAGTTTATCTGGAATTGTTGAGACAATTTGAGGAGGTTTGGGACGCAGTAATGGGTAGTGTAACACTGGAATGTAAATATGTAGCTGTATATGGATTTGTGGATGGTGATTTTTATAACTCAATGGGTGGAATAGATCAAGATATCGCGTTCACAACACAGATGGGTACAACCCAAGATGGTCAATGGCAGCCATCTTGGATTACATACTACCTCAATGAAAATCAATGCCAATGGCCGTCTAACTGATGTGAAGCACCTTCTCAAGTTTGAAGTCAATCGGACGAATTGTTCTCACGATATCGCGTTCACAAAATGCAGGACGGACGGAATCAATGGCAGCCATCTTGGGTTACGTACCTCAGTGATAATCAATAACAATGGCAATAACAATGGCCATCTAACTGATGTTAAGAACCTTACAAAGTCTGAAGTCGATTGGTTGAGTTGTTCTTAAAATATCATGTTCACATGATGCAAGATGGACGGAATCCAAGATGGTCAATGGCAACCATCTTGAATTACATACTACCTCAATGATAATCAATACCAATGTCCGTCTAACTGATGTGAAGCACCTTCTCGAGTTTTAAGTCGATCGGTTGAATTGCTCTCGAGATATTGCGTTCACAAGATGCGAGACGGATGGAATCCAACATAGTCAATGGCAGCCATCTTGGATTACGTACCGCAGTGAAAATCAATACCAATGGCAATCTAACTGATGCTGAGAACCTTTCCAAGTTTGAGGTCAATTGGTTGATTTGTTCTCGAGATATCGCGTTCACAAGATGTGGGACGGAGTGAATCCAATATGGTCCATGGCAGCCATCTTGGATTACGTACCTCAGTGAAAATCAATACCAATGGCCGTCGAACTGATGCGAAGTCCCATTCGCAAGTTTGAAGTAAATTGGTCGAATTGTTGTCGAGATATCGCGTTCACAAAATGTGGGACGGACAGAATCCAATAGGGTCAATGGCAGCCATCTTGAATTACGTACCTCTGTGAAAATCAATACCAGTGGCCGTCTGACTGATGTGAAGAACCTTCCCAAGTTTGAGGTCGATTGGTTGATTTGTTCTCGAGATATCGCGTTCACAAGATCTGGGACGGATGGAATCCAATATGGTCAATGGCAGCCATCTTGGATTACGTACCTCAGTGAAAATCAATATCAATGGCCGTCTAACTGATGCGAAGCACCTTTCCAAGTTTGAAGTCGATTGGTCGAATTGTTCTCAGGATATCGCGTTCACAAGATGTGGGACGGACGGAAGGACGGACGGAAGAACGGAGGGACGGAAGGACGGACTGCTAGCTTTTCCAAGTCCTCCCACCACTTCGTGGCGGAGGACAAAAATGGTGTTGGCCCCAGTTGAACACCAATAATTGTGTTGGGCAACACCAACACCTATAAAGGGTGTTGAAAATGGCTCAATAACATATTTTGGTGTTAACTGAAGTGCTAATACTGGCTGAACACGAATTAATGATGTTGATCAACACCAATAAACGGTGTTGGGAACATATGGTGTTGGTCTAAATTCAACACCATTTATTGGTGTTGATTGACACCGGGCTTGACGGAATACGAATAAGTGCGAAACATAGGGACAGAGACACTGCGAATTGAAATAAGGCGATCATTTGTAATTTCCGATTCAGGTGCTAAAATATCTTCATGGCTTGAGCTCATCAGCATACATGTATTTATCGAGATCAATGTGCTGTATTGGCTGTACGTACCCTTTTCTATTGTGGGCGTAGATATTCTTTGAAACGACGTAAAATCTCATTCACTCACTCACTATTCTTTTTGACTGTAGCAGTGTTCTTAAGAATTGTCTCGAGTCAAACCTTTCTGTTGTCACCAATGGAATAAAATCTGGTCCTGATAGAGTTTATTAGTTCTTCACAAAATTCCTTGCTAAGCAATCACGCGTTAAATAACGACAAAGTCAGTGCCAGGTCACTGGGTTTCAGGCAAATCATTTGATGGGAAATTTCAGTGGATCCTTGATTTCTATCTAGCCAAAATGAGATCACTTCAACATGTTTAAGACGGAAATGTATTTCTGTTGAGCACAGTAAACTAGACAAGAAGGTTTGTCACTATTCCTGCTGCCATATAATGCACTTTTTGTCGGGTTTACCAAGGGTAAACCCTACATTAGTATCACTCTTCAGTTTTTCTTTTTTCTTCTGCACATGTGTAGTTTTGATCTCCTGCCCGGAGACTGTTCTCATTTGATGCCCCTTACAGCATTCATGCCCCTAACAGCATTCATATACACATTTGCAATGCACGGTAGCTTGTGCATTGAATGGGATAATTGGGACATTATCGCAGTAAATTTTATCTTTCCAATTTCTATTGAATTTGCCTTTCCAATTTATATTATCCGGTATCATATTTGTTACGGCGGCAAGGGTAGTCATTCGGCACGGAATCCATGGAAGTTTTGTTGTAAGATCACAGAGCCAAGGTGGTGTTCACTTTAGATAGGGAATTGTCCTCAACACGTTTTTGATACACACAGCTGGTGGGGCTAATTTTTGTCTGAAAAGCGCCAAATTGACTATTTCTTTTAGTCTACATACTTGGTGATAATAATCTAATAGTGTAAAGAATCGATCAGATAAAGAATAAATCGAGGCCCACAGATAAACACGACGAGACTTACAGTGGTTCAGACCTGCCGCATTGGTTATTTAGCATTTTTCGGTGCATTTGCAGTCGACATTTTCTCTTGTTGCAAATTTATGACACCTTCAACCAAAATCATATTTAGACTGACTATTTCAGAATTATTTGTTGTTTAAAATAGCTAAAATTGGTTTTGGTTAAAGGTGTCCTATTTTGTAACAAAAGAAAATCTGCACCGAATAAGCCTTAATAGTGCATAAAAATAAGAAAATAAGCCAATGTACCAACTTTGGTGCGCCATAAACCCGTTTTCGTGCATCTGCAGCCCTTCATTATTTCGTGTCTTATAATTCAGCATGTAGGCTGAACAAAATGATCCATTTCATATCCTTTTGATAAAAGTGAAAGTTTGGCCCTACAAACCGAACAGCTTGAGGACGATTTTCTCCCTTAAATGATCACAAATATGGGACTAATAAACCCTTCTGATGCAAGTAAACCCGACATCAGTACTTTAAGTACTTTGATTAAATAGAATCAACAAGCTTCAATTCCATGAACTGTCCTGTTGACTTGCATGGCGTTTGATGTTATATATCGAGCGATTACAAGCCAGCTACCTGGTGAGAGTACAGCGGTTTAACTAATATGGTCACAAGGTCAATAGCCGTCTCTAAATGTCTTGTTATAAATATAAGGCGCTGATGACAAGATATGATCGTTGTGTCAAGGATATCTGGCGATACACTTCGAAACTTGCCTAATTCCACTTAACCGGAGATAATGTACCATATAGATATCGTGTATAAGAATATATTCTTTGTATCGGTATAAACAGTCACAATGACAGCTTGACTGAGATACTATATTCTCTCGAAAACGAGATTTGTAAAAAAAATATTACTGGGTAATTGATACGGAATTGATAATGATGTCTTTCCGGCATCTTATAAATTGTTGACGGTGTCTCTATCGCATGACGCGAAGAGTGTGATATGAATAATGTCTTTCATTCATGAACATAAGATTTTTTAATGGACCATGCTGGCTACTGAATGTAAATCTGACCGTTGCATTTGTATTTTTTCATCGATACATATAATATGTCGCTAAGCTATGTCGCTAAGCTAAGGGACACCTTGTACCTGTTTCATAAGTATCGACGTTATTCCCCTCCCCCGCAACCTGCCAAACGTTCTACACTATCTAAACATTCAGAAGTAACATTCAACGACTTATCCTTGTGGAGCCATATTGGGCCAATTTGCATACCGATCCAAGCAGACGGTCGTGGACAAATTCAAAATGGCGGTTATGAGCTGAAAAATCGCGTTTTCGTCGTTTGTTTTCTAACGTTTTGCCTTTTTACGATAGAATTGGTAAAAATATTTATTTCAGATGGCAGGATTGTTTTCAATATTAGTGTGTAGCTTTTATGGACAGAATAGCAAAATTTGAATATTCGGAGAATCTTACCGAAAAATTTACCCAGGTATGGATTTTCCGAATATGACATTGCTATGACTTCATAAGTCCGAGAATATTGATTTTTTTCTATTTGTTTTTTTTTCTGGTAGAGCTAAATCCCTGAACAAATTGTATAAGTCCCCTAGACCAAGAAGTAAGAAAATCATTTACATGATGCTGAATGGCCTCTCTTCAGGTCTGGGTAGGCCGTGTATAGATCAGACTAGGCAGAGTTAAAAAAGATAACTATGATATCCGAGTACATGTGATCGTCCCCCAGCATAGAATCAAATGATATATGCCTTAGATCTTACATTTGATGGACAGTCGTCGTATATAGTTGAGAGATATATATGTATATATATATAAGGAGTGAGAAAAGGTGACACCGCCTGGCGACTAAAGAAACCATATGACTTCACAGGAAAGCACCCTTCGGTACCCCACATTCAGACTAGAATACGAAGGATTCTAAGACGTAGCGGCGCTTTTATCGCCGATATTCATGTGGAAACTATGAAATAGTCACACGGCCCCTAGCGCCGGCTTAACATCATCTGCTTGTCTGGGCTTGCGGAAATTCCCCCTGTATTTTCCCACTATCCCTAACGCCAGAGTGCAGAAGTTGACCACACACTATCTGTGGGTCAAGCTCTACTAGAAAAATGCAAAACGATTCAAGATGGCTGCCATGATGACGTCACAGAGGCGTCATTTTCCTTCAGATTTTTCGAAATTTTTATTCATGTGTTTTTTTTCGCAAAAACTGCATGATGAATCAGTCGCAGAAACGCAGAAATTTGAAGAAAAATCACCTTTCGATTCGCCATTTTGTTCCTCTGCTTTTTAGCATGTTCCCTTGCTTACTGGGTTATGCAAATAGGTTCGAAATGACAGCAATATGATTAGTTACAAAGTCACTGAATGTCTGCTCTCAAGTTTTTGTCGTTCCGGATATAGGAGGAAAGAGCCAACAGGGGGCAGATAGTCCCTCCAGGCCAGGCAGGATTAAGCGGAATTAGATACGCTCGCTCGGGAGTTGTGATGACGGATCAGCTCAAATAAGTATCTCTTCAATAAAGGATGAGGATCGAGGGCATCTGATGGAGTAAACGCCTCGACGTGGGGAAAACATGGTAATGCAAGAATACACAGAAAACTAACCTGTAGTTCCCGACGTCGACTGGTAAAGTCGCTGCAAATGAATGAAGGCGAATGCCATTGCAAAATGAATATAAATGAAGGGAATTTAAACTGAAACTGAAAAAAAATGACAGCAATATGATTAGTTACAAAGTCACTGAATGTCTGCTCTGAAGTTTTTGTAGTTCCGGAGATATGAGGAAAGAACCAACATGGGGCGGATAGTCCCTCTAGGCCAGGCAGGATTAAGCGGAATTAGATACGCTCGCTCGGGAGTTGTGATGACGGATCACCTCAAATAAGTATCTCGTCAATAAAGGATGAGGATCGAGGGCATCTGATGGAGTAAACGCCTCGACGTGGGGAAAACATGGTAATGCAAGAATACATGGAAAACTAACCTGTAGTTCCCGACGTCGACTGGTAAAATCGCTGCAAATGAATGAAGGCGAATGCCATTGCAAAATGAATATAAATGAAGGGAATTTAACCTGTTTTATTATAGCTCTATATCATCGGTCATTAACATCAAGCGCTTACAAGAAAAGCATTTAGCCTAGACACATTTAGCATGTATGATCTTTGACATGATTTACTTGTTGTCCATTATTGTTTGAATGGTGATAAGTGGAGGAAATTTTGCCCAATCTCTCATTTGATCTATGGCGGAATCTTCTGCTTTTGGATCTTGTCACTATCATATATCCGCGTTAGCAAGGAACTCGAAATCTCATTGGCCTACAGTACTGGGCCCACTTGACCTTGTGTCAATGTCTGTCTGATCTACTGGAGTTGCAGATTTTGAGATCGAAAACGAGGCTGTCTACTGAGACACGTGGTCAACACTGGTCAACTGAGAGACGTGGTTTAAGGGATTTCGACAGGTCGAACATATTGCGGAGAATACTTCGTATTACCCAAATCCACGTCAGTCGACTGCTGTTTTGGCCCGCTGATAACGGAATCAGTTGTTTCTTCATGTGATTTGTTGACCGTTTCTGTCTTGCAATAAAATAGGCTAGTTTTATGTATACTATGAGTTATTCTTTTAATTTGGTGCTAATGTTATTATATGAATGGTCTTTGGATTATGGACGCGGAAATTCATTAATGGGCGAAGGCTGACTATTCAATGACGGACTAGATGCTTGTATTTTGGACGTTGGAATGGGAGGGCGAATAATTGAGAAGCTAATATGAATATCCATGAGGGGATTGAGATTCATATGAATATTAATGCTCGGTGAAGGTTAGCTAACGTTGGGCCATGTGAACTATCGCTATCAGTCCAACATGGCGATGTTGAGATGGAAACTCGTTTGAAACTTAGCGATAAGAATGTGTTACAAGCTTCTGGTTCGTAATTCATAATTCAGCCATTAAAGAATATCCGCGTCCATAATCCAAAGACCATTTTCGTATTCCATATAACAGCATTAGCACCAACTTCAAAATGATAATCATACTATACATGAACATAGGTCAGTTTCCTGCAAGAGAAAGCGGTCAACAGTTTTCAATGTTGCCTGCAAGACATCATGATGTTCCAAAAATATCAAATCCGTATCGCTGATCAGTATTCTTAATCCATATGATATTCGTTGTGAAGTCATCATCTACAGAATAAAGTATCACGCTTTGATTGTGCCTGTTCATATGAGCACCATGAGGATCTTGGAGTACATTGGTTCATACGGCCCTAGCCCCGGGTTAAGCGAAATTAGACACAAGTTACGAAACGTAACGCCATAGATCTTGCACGCTACGCTCGGATTTTGCTATCAGCATGTGATATGTATCGCCAAATTTGAGAAACTTTGAGTGAAGGCGCTTGGTGGAATAGCCCTGTTTTATCAATTTCTGCAACAATGTTTTGTGACGTTGATTAAAATCGTCACATCTAACACAGGATCTAGCAAATGCTACTAGGCGAGATATGGATACGCCACATGCAGGTCCCACTGGAATATTACTGTCCAGAAAGGGATAGTTAACGATGTCGAAATTGTAATCATCTCTTTTGCCATAAAGTCGACTAGAGAATGCCCGCTTTCTCGGTATTAAGAACGACGATATTATGGTGAACAAAACACCGGTTTATTACCGGTGTGACGGAAACTGTGGCCCGATGCATCCAGTGTCCGGGGGACATTCGATTATAGACGTGTGGAAGCGCCCATAGTCCCCCAGATGCCATGGTCCGGGCCCTATATGTATGAGAAGGGACATTCCCGTCTAGATTTCAGTGACCCAGACACCAACGATATCAGGACCCTGGTTTCTGTTGATAGGGGAACAGCTGTTTCCGAGGGAGGACTTTCCGTATCTGGATCTGGGTGCCCTTGATCCAGATATCATGGTCCCCAGACACTCATATCTGGCGGACCACGGTTGCTTCCACACCGGCCCTGGTATGAAAAAGGTGTGAAATGCGTCATGGATCTGGTCAACATCGAGAAAGAGAACAAACCCTATCTCTCCCTGGAATACCATGGAGTAATCTCGGCGATCGAATCTATGAAGAAAAGATTAATATCCGGCGTAAAGAAACAAAATACTATTATACGACCGTATGTCCTATTTAACCTACACATCCTTTCAAAACCAGGCAAAGGTAATAAAGATATGTATGACGTTCTTACTCCTGTGTCTACAAGACCCATTTCACAAGTGAGATGGGAATCGATACAGAAAATATAGGAAATTAAATGGAGCGAGGTATATCTACTCCCATTCATAACCACATGTTGCTGTGTTGCTACTTACTTTTCTTATTAACAACAAAATAGTTGCAACAAACTGCTATCTGAAAAAAATTGTATTCAGGATCCTTTTGTAGTGATCATCTAGTGATCATCTAGAAGCTTTTGAGCACGTCTTTTGGGACTGCGAGAAGATCCGCCGTCTTTGGCGAGACATCGAGGCATGTTTACATAACGTAACAAATTTGCCGATCGCATTGACGGCAAAAAATATTCTTTTCGGAGAAAGTATGAAAACAGACTTTTCAAAAATACTCAATCTCCTTATACTCGTCACTAAACACTATATTCACAAATCTAAATTTGAAAGACAGTCCGTTTATATTTTGGCAGTTCAAAACATCATAAAAGAGCGATACACCATAGAATAAGATATCTCGATGAAAAAATGAAATTTACAGAAGGAACCATTGCTCCATGGGGTCATCGACGCATAAAATGATTCTGTTCAAAATAGGGAGTAGATATAAATGTGTAGAGGTTCAATTGTCTCCTATTATTATACAATTACCATACCTGTATACACTAAAATCTGTTATATGTGTATACTATATGTACTATTATAACAAAGTAATTCAAAGTTGCTATACTGTAATGGGGAGCGAGCAGTTATGCTATCAATATGTGCATATGTTTGTGTGTGTTCGTGTGATCGTCTTTATATTAATGCCAAATACCACATTTGTATGAATTAAGTGGTAATTTACTGGCAAAAATATATGAATATTTAAAAAATAAGATAGCTCGTTTCTGTCAATAACGAATTGACTGATAGTTCTAACGTCTAGGAATGTCATCCAACGAAAGGATAATACATAGGCATCTAGTCCGACATAAGAAAACAGCTATCGTCCATGAATAATGTCCGCCTCCATAATTATACACACGACAATGGTGACACTACAACTCGAATAGGCATATTATACATATATATAAATTAGATTAGATTAGATTAAATTTTATTCACCAAATAATCATGGAGAAATACATATTCAGTGTCAATCATATAAGGGAAAGAAAAAATTTTATATATATTATTTATATGATAACATGACATTGACAGTTGTAGAAATGTGGATGGCGGGAATAAAACCCAGATGGGCTTGTGCTATCCGTAGATATTTAACTAATTAGGTTGAGTGAATGTAATAGGTGAGTTGAGCCAAAAAACGATGTGATGTGTACACAGCTTAATACGAAGGATCATAAAAGTTGACTACATTTTTCAAGAAGATAGGATTTAACCTTTGAATTGAAGAGTGACGAGGAATCAATTGCTTTTAAGTAAGAGGGAAGTTTGTTCCATTCCCGAGGACCTGAGCACTTGAGAGTGTAATAAGTTGGAATAGTGAAATGGTCTGTAGAGATTGATGTTACGGGTTCTTGTTTGATGTTCATGAATAGCATATTGCCTGGTGAAGTAGGTCTGGTAGATGTTTGGTAATTGGTCAAGATTATATAAAAACTTGTGGACATGACGTTAGCAAGAATATTGGTTCAGTTGAAGTGGCAAAATTTGCAGCGAGAGAAAATTGGAAGTTTATGATCACGTTTATTGGAAAGTGATATAATCCTTACATCACAACGGATTTAGATGGCTTGAGTACGTATTTCCCCACAGAATATTTCCGTACGATAGATAAGGAAAGATCAGAGCGTAATATAATATGTAAAGTTTTTTCTTATTTATAGAGTTTTTATGTGATTAATTATACCTATGTTTCGCGACACCTTCCTGAAAATATAATCTATATGATGTGTCCAGTTCAGAACATCATTAAACAGGATTATTCACCAGTTCAATATCTGTTCTAGAAATGCGCAGAGGGGGCAAGGGATCAGAGGTATTTTTACATTTTATTAACATATATTTGTTTTTTTTAATGTTCAGAGATAGACAGTTAGAAGAAAACCAGTTATGGAGATTGTCCAGTTCGTTAGATATAGTGTCTATGAGATCCATGACGGTTTTACCCGAGCGTACAACGCTAGTGTCGTCTGCAAAAAGGATAGTCATGAGTAAATCAAAGACTTTATCGATATCATTGATATACAGGAGGAAAAGAAGCGGCCCGAGGATGGATCCTTGCGGCACACCGCACGTAATTAACTCAGAAGAGGATAATGCATTATTATATGAAAGACGTTGTTGTCTGTTTAAGAGATAGCTTTTAAACCAATTATTTGATGGGCTCCTGAAACCGTAAAATGAGAACACCTAGTGGGCATCAATTGAAATGACTCAGTTTGGGGAAATTTGATGTATAAAGTTGTAGCTTGCAAATTTAATAAATATTTTGAATTGCTTTGTTTCAAATTCCAATTAAAAAAAAGATGTACAAAAATATGATTTATCAACAATTCTGTCAAATTTACTGTGAATTCAGTATTTTGCTTTTGGACGGGCGAATTCTGTTTGGACAATGGCTGGCTCCTTAATGCCGGTTCGGATGCGCTTATTACGTTCGTGGTCGAGAACCAGTTGTTTATTTCTCACAATTGAATTGGTAAGGTATGTAAAATATGGGAAAATTTATCACGAGCGACCAAAAAGTTACCATGACTTCACAGGAAAGCCTCTCTCGGCACTTCACATTCAGACGAGAATATGGAGGATTCTAAGACGTAACCTTGGTCGCTAGCACCGACAACACAAATTCACTGGTTTGAAGATATAACTACTGATATTGTTTCAAAATCTCAGTCTCGCCGAATACGTTTTCCCTAATCAAACGGAATTTGAAGAAAATGTAACTTATATTTTGGTTTCAAAATCTGACGGGTGATTGAAGATTGAGGCCAATAGGAATGAGACAAATATACATATACCACCTTTAATTCCTCACATCAGTTCTCCTCCAGAATTGTCATCCAATCGTGTTGTTTACAATCATGTTTCTTAAACGCCGGGCTCTGAAACGTATGCTACGCTCTTTCACTCCAATATAAAGGCTTGTGTTCGGCAATACCCAATTTTCTCGCAAAAGAGCTATCCAAAAAGACAAGAAAAGTCATCACATGGAACAAGTAACATCTGAATAATATATCAAAAGATGTTTCAGATTGAAGATTTTTTATAGTTTTTCTGTTTCACAAAATGGCCATAATACCAATACCCCTCACTCGTGCTTTTTCGTCTAGGACGCAGCCGAGACAATGATAAACAGGGGCGATCCCAAAAGCACACCAAAGACTCATCCAGCGTAGGAGATATCTCTCACTGAGATTCAATTCAAAATAGTATCTATTTGTTAGAAAAGGATTTAAAAAACTTAAAATAAACGGCCATAAATACAAGCGTCTAGCCCGTCCATTGAAGAATTTCCACGTCCATAATCCGAAGACCTAATCCATATAACAGCAGTAACACCAAATTCAATTTAACAATCATAGTAAACATAAACATAGGTTACTTTCCTGCAAGAGAGAAGCGGTCAACAGTTTTCCGTGAAGCCAGCAAGACATCATGATGTTCAAAATATATCTAATCCGTATCGCTGGTGATTTCGCTGTGAAGTATCTATCTAGAGGATGACGTATCTCAGTCACGATTTGATCACGGTTGTTCATGTGAACAGATTGTTCAGATTCTTCAAGTAAGTGAATTCATATGGCCACTAGCCCAGAGTTAAACTGAATCAGACACAAGTTGCCTGTTACGCTCATATTTTGCTATCAGCTTGCAATATGTACAGCCAAATTTTAGAAAGTTAGAGTGAAGGAGCTTGGTGGTATAACCCTGTTTATTAAGTTGCTGCAATAATATTTTGTGATGATGATTAAAATCGTCACATTTTAAACAGGATCTAACAAATACTACTAGGCGATATATTTATACGCTATATGCAGGTTCCACTAGAATGTTACTGTCTACAAAGGAATAGTTTACGGTGTTGCAGTTGTAATCACCTCTCTTGTAAAGTCGATGACAGAGAATGCTCGTTTCATTTCTTATAGAGATATAGAAATATGGGTGTCGTTAGGGCTATCTGTAGTTGCCTCCCAATCCACTGAAGATGAATATATATCCTTCACTACGTCATTATATAGTGATTATCCACGGCGAGAAGATTGTCTATATAGCGTTCGGCGAATGAGAAGGAACGGGCGAAGAAATGGTCGCTTTTAAAAAGCGTCTGCATATAGTCGTATTCATAAGAGAACCGACGGAGGTCAACCAAATAATACCAAGTCATATTTCAAGTGTTCATCCTCGTTCTTCCCTATTAAAAACGAACGAAAGAGAAAACAGGATTTCAACCAGCTGCATCCGCCTTGCGCAGAGTGGTACAAACAACAACAATGGAAATAGGGAAAATGGAAAAAGAAAAAAATGGGACAGCAATAGCATAACCGCAAATAACTCGTCAGCTACTTGACAATATGTAATTGAACATCTAAAAGATTAACCGGTCTCTTGTTCTAAGATATTTTTAAGTGGTAGTGTTAGTTTCACGCCGTAAGGGGTTTATATCCGATATTTGATATTTTAGTTTTGATGGGTCCTGGACAAAGAAAGGGCATTTCATGTTCATAGATGTCCCATGTCGATGAAACGGATATGTTTAAAGGGGAATCTAAGTGGTATATTTTCCGTAGATATTGTAGTTTAATTTATCAAAATTCGTGATTCAGGGATTTTATACAAACAGGTGATGCCAATTTCACTTGGGGATTTTATACAAATAGGTGATGCCAATGTCACCAAGTGAAACCTAGTTAATGAGCTAACTTTATGCTGGAATATTTCCAGAGCTATATAAGACTGCCATTTGAGAAACTTATTGTATTGCTAATTTATAGCATTATGCAGCCTATACAAACTCGTTTTTGGAAAATATCGTTAACAGTAGACGTTTGATATTCATTGACAAATTTCCTCTGACTATTTGCAAGTAACTTTATTCCATCAGATTCCTTCGATACTCATCCACTAACACCAGAGAAATTATTTGAGCTGATCTGTTATCACAGTTTTCGAGCTAGCGTATCTAATTCCGCTTAAGCCGGTGCTAGGGCCGTGTGGTTACTTCATAGTTTCACATAGACAGTTCAATAAAATCGCCTCGGTGAAACATATTCTCATAGACTGCATAGATTTTAAGATTCTAAGAGATACTTTTTATCGAGCAGCTACGCTGGAAGATCTTTTTAGCAGAGTGAAAGAGAATTGTATTTTAAATTATTTGAGAGAGATTGGTTTGTTGTACAAATTTTAATGTTTGTACCTGTGTTAACGGCATTAGTTTATCGAGTTTTTGATTGATTACTTAGAATTTTGTTTGATCGTCGCTATATAGCTGAAATATTGCGGAATGCGACGTTAAACCTTAATTCTCTCTCTCTCTCTCTCAATAAAATCGCGGCTGAGACAAGGCTACCTCCTAGAATGCTCCGTATTCTAGTCTGAATGAGATATTTTCCTGTGGAGTAATATGATTGATTTTTATCTCGTCAGACGTCGTCGTTTTTACTTGTATATGGCGAGATTCTGCTGGTGGACGTTTCGTGCCCCAGGCTCGCCCCCTGTACATACCTTTTGGTCTTTGATATATGTTGGCATTGCGGGAAGTTGATGCTGGGTCGACAGTGGGCCTTACAGACTAGTCTTTTGTGTTAAATGCCGTCATTTTCATCTGACGACGATACAGCTCACCGATCACCAGCGTACGAGTTGTCACAGCGACACAACTCGCCAATTACCAATATACGAGTTGTCAGAGCATTTCCATCATAGCTCTCTAGATTTGTATCTAATACCGCTTATGCCGGTGCTAGGGGCCTTGTACCACATGAACAGGTACAATAAAAGCGTACCTGAGATACAATACATATCACCAATCGTTAGATTCTTGGTACGTGCTTTAGAATAGGTTAACCGGAAGACTATACTTTGAAGTCATGTGGCTCTGTCAGATGTCGGCATCTCTTCCCACTTCTCTTATATGTGTTGTAATTATATATTTTACCCATATAACCTTAAAATGCTTGACTGGGTGTGTGTTGGCGGACGGGGTGAGGAGGTGTTATGCCCCTCTCCCCCCTATCAAATGTTCTACTCTATCAACAAAAGGCGCCGAATTGAGAGCTGACATTTTCGTGACTGCATAAATAATCATATTGGGGAGATTTTGAATCATTTACCCTCGAAGCAGAAGATCTTGGAGAAGTCCGGATATCGACAAATGGACTGAAGCGTTGCGAAACTGTTGACAGCTACAAATATCTTGGTGTGCTGTTCTTTTCAATGGTAATTGCTACAGGTTCAGAATGTGTCTGTTTGAGCAAACTAGAAAGGCTATAGCTGTTATTAAAGAAGTATTTCTTTGGCTGTTGCAACTAGTTTTCATATAGAGTTATTCAAGAACAAGTCTGGATATTTGAACATGTTGAGATTATACAGAAATTGTATTAAAGATTTATAATGAGACTTGGTGTATATATACGCACCTACAGATTTCATGGTCGGTGAATTTGGATGCATCCCTCTTAGCATAAAGATAAAAAGTGATCAAGTTTAGTTGCATTTGCAATCTAAGTACTCTAACTCTATGTATAAGGCTGTGTTACAGTGTCATAAGACAGATATCAGCTCTTCAAATGACTATTGTCTGTTAAACAAATATTCGAATCTAGTGGGCTTGACCAAACTTTAGAAGTATAAACTCTCTGTATGGTATTGTGATGCAAAGGCTTGATCAGCATATATACCCAGCAGTGGGTGGTTGTTTTATCTGACAGCTCAGTGTATGTATTGTACATACAAGTTTCTGATTAAGTAGCAAACCTCCCAAATGTCACTGGCAGATTTATGTCAAAATTGTACATTTATTTTGTGAAAGATTGGTGATGAGCATAATTTCTTGCTTGAATACCTTCTTGAAATGATATTGAAGCCAAAACAAATCCACAGAAGTTTCGGATCAGACCATGCATGGTCTAATTTGTTAGGCTAATGAGTAGATCGAAAATTAGTTTGCAATGAAAACTTGCGATGTTCGTTATTTCAGGGATTTAAAATGTACAAATAAGAAAAATCCTGTTCTGTCTTTGTGAGTTAGCTCCCATTAACTGGAATGACATTTGCCGCACTCATTTGTGCTTACTGCCATTTGTATTTATATCTTTGTATGAAATTTCTCATAGAATCAAGTTCATTCATTCATTCATACTGTCTCCGTCGTCGTTTCAAAATGTTTGCTTTTTATTAAAAAAATAACCAAAACTGTTTCATTTCGCAACACAAATCGTTCCAAAAACAGCATCGTTAGAATACGACGTCACTGTGACGTCATCAGAATTTTTTTGGTAGAGCTGTACCCCATGTTATATCGTCGGAAGTTCCAGCACCCTAGCACATGAATTAAGAACACTATTTAGTGAGGTGAGAAAGGGTCAGGTTATTTAAGCCCAAACCTGTAGGGTTAAATGCAACGCTTGGTTACTGCTTGTTACGGTGATCAAATTTTGTTGAACTATTGGAAACCATGTCCCGAAACTTGACACCTAATTGTCAGTGAACAGGCATTTAATGGATGAAAGACAATTATAATCCTTAAAGTTATAGAAAACAAATCTATCAAATTGTCACTGGGTCACTGCTGACAATATTTCTGTATCAATCGGCAAATTTGGATGAAATCATCATCTAAATAAAGATGACAATTACATATCTCTCTTTCGGCAATATTTATTTTCCTCTTGAGTTCCCCTTTAACAATGGCGACGGCTTATGGAGGTTTATGTTTTGTCATTTGACACCGGATCATGATGTTTTGGCTAACCCAAGAAGGCGATATTCTTACAACCAGGACGGAACGTGGTCTGAACGAGAATGTTCTCAACTAATGATTGGCTATTATGTCATGACGTAAAGAAAGTTATAGGATCCGAGAGACTGGCGATAGCTCGATAACAACTCGATAACGCTGTGGATTAGTTACGCATAGATATAAAAGCTTTACTTCATTCTTTGATTATCGTACTTTTCGATAGAGGTTGTGCAACTGTAATCAAACAAATATCCAACAAGGAATATCACGCGGACTGTACTCGCCTCCGTGAACGTCGTGTGAACAGAAACTAATCCATAGTTGGAACATACAGCAGAGGAACGAATCAATTAGCGTTTTTAGAGACCTTTGTCAGCTCACAGGTTAGTACTCTATGGTTTAAATTTCACAGTTCGTCTCTGCAGTACTTTCTTCATCATTTATTAGTCCGATCTGAATATGACTTCACAACTGAAGTGGGTATTTGCATATTAATGCTTCAGCTTGTACTGATATAGATTGCACTGTAACTTATTTAAGATATATTTACCAATTTATGTTGTTTTTTTCCAGGTTAGAAAACAATTCTGAGAAGAATGATGCTTGGTTTTTATGTTCTATCAAGTTTAATGGCTCTGTTTTTAGGTAAGATAAACAATATACATTAGTGCCATTTAGGCAAGGCTTGTTGAAAATTTGAATGATCTTCACACAATTGTAAAAGTGTCTGACGTTCACCGCCATATTTTTTACTCACAAACATAGGCCAAAACACATATCTTCGAGAGTACATTCTTTAGTCGTAGCTCTCTGGCAAACAATAGCTTGCGTTTATTATTGTATACCTTAATATCACGCCTCCTTTACAAGTTTGGATTGACATTATTATGAGAAAAGTGACTTTTGATTATTAACGCACACATTGTTTACTGCATGTGTACAAATTGTATATCTATGGCGGCTGAGTTCTGACGTCTATATTTAACTGATCTACATATTTATAACTTGATACCTAATAAAGTCGCTTTAACATTCACATTTAATTGTTACAGGCCAGTCTCTCGCAGATGCATCTGGAGTCAATGGTAAGTGTGCATCTAATTACCCAGATGACGGAATTATGGAGTTCCGTTAAACAAATATTTCAATCCAAGTTATACATCTATCATTTCCAAAATATTCCTGTAAACAAGCTTCCGCTGATTTCCTAACGTTATCTTAAACACGCTCACAGCACCTAGATTACTTCTCCGAAATAAACCTTCACTCTATCTAACAGAAGATGGTTCGTGTACTCCAATAGTCATAATTTACTTATTAATAATCCAATCTTTCTGAACATCTTGAGTCCGTTTTATCCGGTATTTCTTTTCTGTAGATCAAGGGTTGAAATTTACTTCGCATCGAAGACAGGCAATTGCAATGAACTACATCCCAAGTTGATTAGCAACGCGGTGAAGATTTTCGTGACAAGTGTACATTTTGATAACAATCAGATGATCCCTCGTGGTTTCGTAATTTTTACAGTAAATTTGATGAAGATGGATGTGTACAGTGAAGTCGTTATTTTGAATTCAGCAATGATAATGCATGCGGCAAGTAATTATGCAATGATAGTAAAGTTATTCTAGAGCTAGACCTTATAGAACTCCGTCATACTCGTTTGACACAAAAGCGCTAAGCAACCGGGAACAGCGGATTTTTCAGTTGAAATTGATGTGGCAGCAATGACAATAAACAGTTGAACTACACTTACCAACTCTGTCAGTAAATGGTGCAGTCGTTGCTAAGAGATACATAGTGTAATAGATATAAACTGAACTATTCCTTGAAAAGATATACGGATCGTTACCTATATGCTCTGCCCGTCGTACTTTTTACTTTACTTTTTTTTCACTTTGTAATTTGAAACGAACATTACATTACCAGTGGCTGCAATATCGAATACTTCACAGAATAATTGCTACCAATTGCCTCTTAAAGAAAATAAATGTGTTAGATAATGAAGATTGTACCTTTTGTGGCGGGGAAAAGGTGACCATTTTGCACTTGTTTTGGGAATGTCAATTTGTACGAACATTATGGAAAAACATTGAAAACTGGTTACGGAACAACACGAAAATTAACATAAAATTTCCATTAAAATCAGTAATCTTTGGAGAAAATTATCCCTTAACAAAGGTTTTTAATTTCATTGTTCTGGTTACAAAATACTACAATTATCAAGCTAGAAATAAAAAAATAAACTGAACATTTTTGGAGCTTAAAAGCTCATATCAAATCAATTTGAAATTGAGAAATATATTGCTATAAAAAAACTCAGAAATAGACAAATTTAATCAGTTATTGGAACTATGGATGAATATATTCCTTTAATTCTACAAATTATCTTGAATAACAAGAAATGTAGTTTTGTCTTGGGCCAATGCAAAGCCTGAAACCAAGTCCATAACCATTACCAGTTTTTCATTTATTCTATCCTGTTTCGTTTATTTTATTTTATTTTATTTTTTTTTTTTAATTATGGTTATTATTCCTCTGATTTTCTATATTTTCTATACGACTTGTACATGGGCTCATATGTTTATTCGCACTCAGTCACATTGTATAGATAAATCTGTAAATATTTCTGTGTCACTCTACAGTTACTGCACTCATTAGTTCTAAGTTTTGTCGGTGTGATTTGTATTTGCTAATCCCTGTTGAAAATAAATTTAAATAAAAGAAAAAAATCCCATTACATATGAGAGAAATGTGAAAAACAGTATGGGGAGTACACGACACAGTCAATGCAGATTGGATCATGATCGAAAATACATGTTGCTATGTAATAAAACATACACCCTTTTCAGTAACGAGTACATTTTCGAATTGATATTTGAATATTGCCCGCAGACAACGTCATATAGTTGGAAAACGATCACCTATCTCGCTAATATATAACTCGGTTTTCAAGTGCTGAGTAAGTGATGAAGTCTAGACAGCCCAGATCATCATTTACTCATAATAGAGTTTTAAAGACCGAGTACTTTTGTTCAATTGAAACTTGAATATAATTACATCCTACGGTTGGAAGACAAAACAAAATGTACTGAGTATTGTTTAGTAATATATTACGATGTTTAGACATATTTGGATAAGTGATAAGAAGGACATAGTAATACATTTACACATACCCACATTTTGGAAAGGAGTATTTATTTTTCAAGATGACATTCGGATACAGCCCGGAATGATGTCATACAGGGTTGGATAAAATATAATGATAAGCAGGTAGACCCATTATTAAGATATTTATGACACATAGCCTTTTTCAAGAGGGAATATAATTCCCAAATTCACAGTTTGATTGGAATACAACCACGATTTTAAATATTAAATATTTTGCGAGATGACATGGAGCAATATTTCATGATGTTTAAATAGACTGGTTCTTTGATAAGATAGAGTAATACATCTATCCCATTTTTAAATGGGGACAATTTTGCCACCATCGCCTGGACAGGTCCAAAAAAACTCACGTGAGATGGAGTTAATACTTGCGGTATTGCAGTTTCTGCCATGATGTAGTTTCTGTAACTGTCTTCTCTACCTCTGAGTTTTCTTATTATTGTGGCTTTCATGGCATCCCATAATGCATTTCCCAGTAAATTATTAATATTGTGAATCGATAATTCGATAAAGACATAGGGCGTGATGAAAACTGTTCAATAAAATATTTACCGACAAGGCCAATAAGTTCAATATTTGGCTCAGTCGAATGACTGACCTTTGACCTTTTTCCGTGTTCAAAGTGGCATTACCATTATGTAAATAGTACTGTCCTTTGTTGAAACCATGATGCTGTTGTCAATTGGATTGTTGCATAACGTCACATTACGACGTATCCTCTCCCAGGGTGCTTTGCGCTACGCTGCATTTACCCCTGTAGGGGTCTCGCCATCTTTTGCAGGATTCCTGCAGAAACCAAGAACTGTTCTGTCCAACTGTTTTACTGATCGCAAAACGTATATTTATCTTGAAATATAACGGATATTCAGTGTGGTACAAAACGGCAGTGTCACACAGTTTGTAGGCAGCTTTTTGACAAATTACCTCAGAACTATATGTTGCGGAAATATATATCGGGGAATCGCGGCAGATATTAATTCGCCCAGTTAGACGGTCGTCATGTTCGTTTACTGTGGCAACAAATGACCTTGGGTCAAATCCGACAAAGTGCGTGAGACCCTTACAGCGCTAAATGGAGCGGCGCGAAGCAGAACGTAATGATGCCTGGGCTTGATTACGACGTTGCAGTGGAAATGTACAGAATGTAGCAACGTTTCATTCCAAAGCTATACATTATCCACAGCTGTGAATGGGCGAATGGAGAAATATTATATATAAATGATATAATATAAAGACATTGCATGCTGTGAGGTGTGATATCACGATTTGTCAGCTCGAGAAGGTGATGTTCAACGAGTGCGAAGCACGAGTTGAACAATATCTGTTTTATTATACCGAAAAAAGCAATTACAAATAGACGTACAGTGTAAAGAGAAAAACCGAGGCAGCGAAAACATAACGTAAAACGCTCTCCGTCTGTACACGCCATCGTGATTACAGCGGAATGACAGCACAACACACGACAATGCTACGAAAGAGGGTGATAACTGCGCGAGACTGTATGACATTGCCTCTGCCGTGTGACGTCAGCGCGTGATCGTGTGATATTGGCGCGAGATCGTGGGACATCACATTGACGAGCTGTTTTTTATAAGACATCGAGAATTGCGGAATATCACGTGATGGTGTCTCAACCAATTAAAATAAACGAATACATAGTGAGGTACAATAATAGTTATTTGTGAACACGGTGAATCACTCGGAACAGATTTCTGGGGAGTACATTTCAGGGTGAGTGAGTGAGTTGGGGTTTAACGTTGCGTTCAGCGCTATTTTGGTCATATAGCTACGATATAACTACGATATCATTAGATGGACATGTATGACTATCCATGTACAGTCATCATGTAGAGGAAATTAATCTTCTCTCGTGGCAACAGACATGGTACAAAACTCGTGCTGCTCACCCACTTGGGGTATGACCTTCAGTTGTTTCAGGCATGTTTAATCAGATGAGAACTCTTTCATTGCAGGTTGCCCACCTGATCGGCCACTGGTTTACTGTTTTGTTAACCCCTGTCAATTTGCATCAGTATGCAAAGCTTACCCCCAGGCTGAATGTAGGTAAGTAGATATTTCTCACATATTCGCTTGTCCATAAATATAACAAGTAAGCTATACAACCGACTGTTGCATCCCGCAATTGTTAGTCTTCATCGCTATATAGTATAGTAACGATTCAATTGGCGATGTTTACAATGAGTGAGATGCCAGTATAAAGTTCCAAACGCACGATGTGACATCGTGATAAACTCATAAGAAGTGGGGTTCACTGGGGTTTCAATGTATCTATATTTCTAATCTCTCCCTTTCTCCTATAGAGCCAATTACTGTGGAGGTTGTATTGCCGAGTTTTTCGTCGAAAATCAGAAAGTCGATTGTTCGGGTAAGTCAATTGGGTTTTCCTTTTTAATTTGTTCTGTGGAAAGTAATAAATATCATTCGTCGAAATCAATGTCGTTTCATAAGTTTTCGGTGGGGAAAAGGCACAAACACCGTCTTCTTTTTAAGCCCTGCTTCCTTCGGATCCAACATGACCACCATTTCGAATGGTGGTCATGTTGGATCCGAACAATGATCCTCTGCCCCTAAGATTTTGCAAATGGCTTTCAATGATCCCATTATGAGACGAACTATATTATAACGTATAGAAGCATGTGCTCATTGAGTTAACCGGTCTACGTATACGATCACGATGTTGACCACATGAAATGGCGTCTTTCAACTGGTTGGGGTTATACACTTTCATAACCTAAGAAACGATCACGGCTGCTTCGTTTTACTGTGAGATCTTCCATGCCACGAAGATCTCACAGTGAAACATATTCTTATCCACTGTATAGATGTTAAGATTGTAAGAGATTCTTTTGATCGAGCAACTACTTCAGAAGATCTTTTTAGTCGGGTGAAAGAAGACTGTATCTTAGATTATTTGACAGAAATCGGTTTGTTGCATAAGTTTCAATGTGTGTATGTTTTAATGTGTTGGATTACTAAGTTATTAACTTGAATACTTAGAATTTTGTATGAGCTTCGCTATATAGCTGAAATTTTGCCGAAGTAAACCTCAATTCTCTCTCCCTCTCTCTCTCTCTCTCTGTGGGTATATTCAATTAAATTAATCTGATTCACAATGCATACTTCTATGTTTCAGTCTGTCGAGACGGCAATCAAGTTTTGCCATGCGATAGCCCATGTCGTTATGCCCGCCCAGCACCAGGTTATTTCTGCAAGTATGTATTGTCTTCATACGAGCAACCATTAGTGACTTACCAAAGCGTTTCTTCGAGACGCCAAAACTAAAATTTGGGTAAATACATGTGCTCCAGAAGCATCTATCAATACAATGAATACATTTGACCAACATTGTGCATAGATGAATAACCACAGAGGCGCAAGAATCTTATGTAGGGTAATGGTCGGCTTATACTGTTCTTCCTATCCTTACAGACCTGATTTTTGCGGAGATTCCTGTTCGCTGACATTTGAGAGACGTGAGTTTAACCGTATTAGTATTTAGAACAAATATAAACTCTATCCTGTACAGGCTGATACATCATGTTTCTTTCGTTGCGAAATGTAGTAAAGCATTTTTCCGACTGAGATTTATTTTACCTCTCTTTCGAGTGCCGTAACTGGGGTTTGTTTAGCTGACAAATTAGTTCTACACCGGTATTTATGTTAGAGCAGATAGAATGAGGAAATAGTCTGACGGTTGCCATTGTATCTTCGAATATATCCAAAATTCCCTTGATATCGTGGCAGTAAGCCGCGTACTTATGAGATGGATTGAATTAGCGAGCTATTCCCAACTGAACTCAGTGGCTCAATAGATAACCATTGAGATCGACTCTCACCCGAACCAGTATTTTCTGGCAGGGTGTTTCACAGTGTAGGAATACAATTAAATTGTCATGGTTATCAAAAAATGGCAAAGTGAACCGTGACTGGTAATGGATTTCATCTCTCGTGAATTAATATTATCTTTGGAGTCCATCAGTATAAGTATCAACTGTTCCATGCGTAATGCCATGTAATTATTATTATATAAATATATATTTTTTTCTGTTAGTGTGTCCTGATGGGTCTAGACCAGTGGAGTGTAGGGCCCCTGCCTGTATCTATTCGAAATGTGGTGACCCCGATCGCCAGTGCGTGTAAGTAATTCTTTACCTTTCAGATGTGCGATGTATATCAAAGACCATACAGAGTTACTTCCCTTCCTTTTGGGTTGATCACTTCAAGGTAACCATTTGCACCAAATGCATAGCTCCGTTATCTGCCTCGACACTACCTCTCGTGGAACGCAACCTCGACACTGCTTGAAAATGACCGTTCCATCAATCCCATAGAGCTTAACCATGTCTATGTGACACTGTTAAGAGGGATCATGCGTAGGGCGGATTGGGAGAAACGGGTTGCACGGCGTGTTCGCACGACCTGTGCCCATCGCGGTGCGATGGAGCGCCAAAGTACATCCATCCATCCATCCATAGAGCTACGCCGAAACCGTAAGAGAACTTCCGCAGAATCAGTTCACGAGTCCCTATCCGAGGCCGCTCCATCGATCCTATGGAGCTACGCCGAAACCGAAAGCAAACTATCGCATAGTCATTTCACGAGTCCCCATCCGATTTCATTGAAACATTATCAAATTGAAGCGTCACTCAGAAGCGGCGCCGTGGTCAGTCTCATGACAGATTAAAGAATGCTTCTCAAGAATGTATAATGAGCACATCCTCCCTCTGGCGCGTTTGTTACTTCCATGAAGTCGGGACATCTGCATCATCTCTCCAGCGCCCTGGTTACGTTCTATATTCCAGTGTTTGTGAATTATACATTGCTCGGGCACAAGGCTTAGCCGTACGATCGAGCAAGGTAGAGAGACTAGACCAGATGACTCTGGCATTGGAGATTGTCTTCTAACGGTGATAGTAGCTTTATGAATATGCATGTAATCATTATCCAATCACCTTCGACGTTACTGAATAATGGATCGATAATCTTAAGCGGAGTCCAGATCAAAACGTATTCTAAAACGGCGCCCGTGGTTGGCTGGCCTTATTATGTGTCGGTTATCACTCCTACACTTGGAAATCTAAAGAGGAATTCTATGCCTAGAAATGGAATCGGTGTACGAAGGTGCGTATTTCAATACGAATATATACTGTGAAAAAAACGACATGTTTGAAAATGCATACATATGAAAACTATGGTTTACCGCGGTCGTCTACTGAATGTTTATGTATGATTGTTTGATTGATTTAGCTAATTTAATTGAATTCCATAATATTGAAAGATTCCATTCATTTATTTTTCAGGTCCACCTATTGTGGGGGATGTAATGCGGAGTGTGTACTAATTTCTGAGCTTCTAATTTAAACTTAAACGTATTTATTTATATTGGTTGTTTGAGAGTTGTGCTTCATGTGAACTCGCATGCGGAAAACATGAACTTCTTCCATAGCATCGACACACATGTGAGAAACTTAACTTGTAAAGAAATTCACAATAAATCTTACTTGGGAAAGTCGAATGACCTCTGACGTTTGTTTATTTGAAATTGTAGACGCAGCCTATAAGAACAATGCCTAGCTTATATTACATAATACATTGTCCAGTTATGCTGATATCATTACATGTGCTATATTTTAAAACAATTAACAAGAGGAGAGCGAAGAGAGGTATAAAACAACGATCCATTGGAGAATATTGTCTAAACACAAGAGAGAGAATTAAGGTTCTCTCTCTCTCTCTCTCTCTCTCTCTCTCTCTCTCTCTCTCCTGCACACAGTACTATTTCAGTTAGTCAGGGAGGGAGGGAGTTTGGGAGGGAGTTTGGCTCAAGTATGTTTCACTCATATGGTGATAGTCAGCTTGGTTGGTGGAGGAAGCCGGAGTACCCGGAGAGAACCACCGCCCTTCGGCAAGTAACTGACAAACTTTCACACATGGACCAGCTGGGCTCGAACCCATGCCGGTTCAGCGTTGTGAGACTAGCGGTCATCAGCGAAGCGCCTTAGACTACTCGGCCACCGAGGGGCCCAGTTAGTCAGTTTATACCGGTATATATCATCTTATTTGCTCTAATAATAGTGTGGTTATTTTATTTGTCTTTGTCTCTCGTCGCATTGAGAGTGATATTATGTATTTGGGCTTTGTTTTCCCCGGAGCGTTGTCATTAAAATGAAATTAATGAGTCTTCCGTGTTACGGTAGAGTGGTTTGCTGGTGTAATATAGTGAACATGTACAAGTCAGAGTTCGACTAATTCAGTTTACAATAATGATATTACATACAACGCCATGTACGACACTTTTATAGAGACGCATAAGCTTTGAGAACTGACACGGTTTATCTGTAGAATGATTTGTGTTTGCTTGAGATATACTAAGACATAACAATGGCGACGAACAGTGCATGGAGAACACGTTGGAACTATAGACTACTACAGTTTGTTGCTTGAACTGTACTGTCAAAAGCACGTACAAATTGTAAACTTTTTGGTCGTCAAGATGTTGATATTATTGTTCTAACCCGGGCTTTTGTGCCGGTAAGATGATAGCCTGGCTTGGTTAGGGCGACCGGGCAACTTTACATGTACCCAGAACTAGCTTGCGAGTTCGCTGCTGGGTCTTTACAGCAGTCTGAAAGAAGTTCATAGCCCTGTATCTTTTGCCTCAAGAAATTCCATCAAGGAAGTCGTCATCAAGTTGTTACGAAGTTGAAGATTTTATTCCAGACTTCTGATATCAAAGGTGGTACAGACGATGGCCAAATGACAAACAAAGACAGCCCCTAAACGTTAAATTTAGACCTAAAGTTTCTGATACATTTCCTCGAGATGGAGTTCCAAAATTGTCTGCTCTAGGTAAATCAGGCTGTATATTTATACCATCGACTGACCGATACAACAACATATTTTTCAGTACTGTTTGGACATTTCAAATCATGAACATGCAATTTCGTAAACACAAAAGAAAACATTACCATGATTACGGGAGTATCAAGTACACTCACAGCATGTTAAATGATGAGAACTGGGAAACACAGACTTGTGAATTGGGTCAAAAACATCCCTCCATATTTTTAACGATGCAAATAGGACACTGGATTGTCAAACAAATCAAAACATGTATTGGGGTATTACGACCCGCCATAGCTATAATATGCAACGTTATAAACCCATACAGGCAGACATCATATATGACATCAAGACTATGCAATATTTAATATTCCATCAATAACTTGTAGAAAACTAATTATCATAAGATGCTTATATCTGAATAACTTGTAGAAAACCAATTATCATAAGATGCTGATATCTTACAAAATGAAGCATGTGTCAATCTTACCACTTTTTCCCAAAGGACCTTGTACGTTAAGACGGACAAACTGCCCCAGATCAGGTACGGTTGAAGTTAAAATATGATATGAATGTTCCGATTAGCATGAACTACATTGTGTGTCATTTTGTTGGACTCTCTTTGAAATATTGGGAGCATGAGTGACATGGTTTTTTAACAATAACTCTTCAAAGTGGTACGTTTGTATAAAATTGACAGCTCTGGGTTGGAAAAGCCGCGTTTGCCTCTCAGTAAACATATGAAGATAAACTATAACCACACATATATTTACACGTAATAAAGCACTTCTGAATACATAGCTCTTCAGCAAATCTCGTTTTGGTTATCGGTTATCTTCATATAAAAAATTAAAACTTTATGAAATGTTGTTTTCGTGATATGGTTCTCATTTCCAAATACGAGAATTGAAGCAACATTACAAGTGAGAGTACGGTAGGCCGAATGGATAGATTCGAGAGGATTGGATCTGTTTCGATAGATGTTCTGCTGGTTCGAATCCCAAAGTATCCTTCCCAAATTTTTCAATAATTTGATGCATTTTTCGATTTCGTCACACGATTACAATATATTTGTGAACATTTGTCTGAGGAAAGGATGATCGGATTTTTTAGCGTCAAGATATAACATAATATTACGAATTGATGCAAGATAAGATAGATGCAGGTGCATAGTAGGTTATAATTATTGACACCGCGGAAATCGGCAGACGCTCAATTCACTGAATAAAATCGAATTCAGCCAATAAAATCTTTTATTTTCAGTATTCGACTTCTCATTTATGTAAATAACATAATTAGTGTAACAGAGAAGACAGGCGAATATCACATAATATCAATTTAAGCCGGCAGAAAATGGATGTAAATCCACGAGTAAAAACTGCTCGGCCTTACACACCGTGGTCCCGGCAGTAACTCTGGATCTATCCATAAAAGTCACGTGGTCCGTTGTGAATGGACTGCTGCTGGGTCGGTTTGTCCATCCTAACGTACAAGGTCCTTTCCGACTTTGAACGCGGTGGACTAATTGGGTCTCACGGCTGGTGGTCAGTGACTCTGATCGGTGACCTTTTGACCTCAAACTTTTTTCCCGACACATCATTACCTGCTGATGCATCCACGGACAAAAATGTAATTATCAATGGTTTTCTATTTGTTTTTATTCTCAGTTGCTTTGACCTCTGACATTTGTACAGTTAGCTTGAGGTATTCAACACGTTTGGTCACAATTGAAACGGAGAAATAGCACAGACACTGTTTTACAATAAGTTCTTGGTGGCGGGTAGGGGGTGCTGTTGACCTATTTAACCATTGATAATTTCGGTGCCTAACATATCATCTCTCGCTGATGTATTCACTCAACCAAAACTGAACTTCGATGAATCCCTAGTTTTCAGGCCAGAGTTACGTTGATCTTTGGCATACTAACCTCAATTGTACGTGAGCCCACAGTTATTCTGGGCAAATATGAGGGAAATCGGTCAATTTGCTGGAAAGTTAGGGAACTAAATAAGACAAGTCGAGAGGAGAACGAGAAGGAGAATATGTACATGTACATGTATTCCATAGGAATTCGCCATCTCCAAAATATGGGAAGCAGGTTTGTTCAAGAAGCCATATTGTGTGTTAGCCATAACATTTTTGGTAGGACAATGCTGACAGACGGCTCTGACTGAGGCACATACTTTGGAAACGGCTTGGATATTCACTTGGATGAAACATAATGGTCAGTGATTTGGATTTATGTGTGGAACATCACCATGTCTTGCTGACATCATTGAAAACTGACGACCGCTTCTCTGTTGTAGGAAACCATCTTCTGACACACATTTGGAATGGGTGCTAACTGTCATACGAAATAGGTTTTCGGTTATTGACGCAGAAATTCTTTTATGGGCGACGGCTGAATATTGAATGTCTGATTTGACGCTTGCTGCTGAAAAGCAAGATGTCTCCGCTATCACCATTGCCTATATTCTATGCCGAAAATGATCTCTTCTGGCGTTCTGGACGTGGGTTTTACTCTGTCATTGAGTTTAATTAATTTGACCGTGCGTTTCGTAGGACATGGGACAGACGGCCCTCAATCAAACGCATAGTAGAGGTGGTGGACAAAGATGCCGACATGATGACAAGAATTCACATGACCCCACAGGCCAATATTCTGACTGCATATCCAAGAACACAAGAGCCAGGAATGATCCCTGTGATGATTTGTATCTCAGCCACGCTTTTACCGAAGCTGTTCATACCCGGGGGGGGGGGGCCTCAGACCTCAGTTTCATGAAAAACCCAAAAGCCATGCTGTAAAAAGTTGTTGGCCTCGAATTGTTTCTACATTTACGTAGTAACAAAATGTAGGTGGACCAGCAACTGGGAAAGCGTGAATTGGCTCAGAAAGTGATGAAGTCACAACTAATCCCTTTCTTTTAATTTCGCCACGACTCCAGCAGAAGCGGCACCATAACACTAAAACAAAACAAACTGAGGAGATAAAACTTTCTGGCCTAATAGGGTACTCTAGTATGGTCATGTTAGGCCTGTTAAAAGCTAAGATTCAGAAGATCGTTAATTTTTAATCCAAGATGGCGTCCGTGCTGTGTCAAGTGAGATCGGGGTTTTCATCGTCTGTCATTCCTTTTAGTGTACTTTTCTAGCACCATCGGAGGAAAATGTATATGGTGCATATATAGTAAAAAAAAATTCGTAGACGACACAATCATCCAGCTACTATGAAGATTTTATTTGACTCTAATAGTTATGATGTCAAACAAAATCAAGACATATTTCTTCTGTTTGATATATTCTTTCAAAATGTGTTTTATTTTCTCAAGTGCCTTTTTTGAATTGGATTCTACGGACGCGTGCTTTAAATTCCTAAACACGCCAAATTGTGAAAAGAAGTATAAAGAATTTGATCCAAATGTTCTTCATGCAGGACAGCTTAATTGTGGGTAATATTCATGAAGCACAGGGTCAGGCGAATAAGCATGTGCCAAGCCAAAAATTACTTGTTACGGCGTACTGAATTCTGATGATTTTTATGTGTGTATCGTGGGGGAAAACTGGCTTTGAATTAAACAACCAACCTGGATAATGTGAGTGAAAGATAACCTCATGTTATCGCCATTATGAACAATTATGTAACCATTATGCTCTCTGTCGAGGATTATTCAAATCGATTCAAAATGGGCCTAAGATGAAGTGCTAAGGTGTGAAACCTCTCAGCTCTGATAAAGATCTGCTTCGAGATAAAAATAATCACTTGAATTAATCGAATAACATTTAACAAGACAATTGTCAGAGGACTGCATAAGCCTGCCATCTTGAATGCCTCAGAAATTTATTTCACTGAGAATTATGCAAATAGACTCAAACTGGGCCTATTAATAGATGGATGATCTTGGGTGCGAAAAAGCTTGACATTTTACTGTTTACTGTCAGTTAAAGAATGTAAGTCCCATATGAACCCACATGGTCAGCATTTTCGATTTAACAATTATATTCCCAATTGAAGATGTTACAATCGAATCAAAATGAGCATACTGTGATACGCTATGGTATGAATCTGCTCAATTTGAAACAGTTTGTTCTCTGACCTGAAAATTATGCTATTTTAAATTAAACCATCATATTTTAATTGATTCAAAATAGACGTAAGGTGCTAGATTTTGGTGTGAGATTTTAACAAATAGGCACATCGAGCAACGAGTATTTATTACCTGGGATTATACGAGCAACCTGAAATATGAGATTTTTGGAAGATCCCACATGAGTGCCAGTTTGAATTCAACCATGATCATAGTTTAAGCTGAAGATTAAGCGATAGATAGCGTTAAGTGTTAGACTTTGATGTGAGATCCCTTGATATTATAAACTCGGCGCTTTGAACTAAGAATAGTGCCTTCAATTACACAAGCAACCTGGATAAGCGTGACCTTTTACGTTGACCCCATATGCACGCCATTTTGAATTGAACCATTATATTTTATCTTGAAACTATGCGAACAGATTCAAGTTGGGAGTAAACGGAGAGGCGGAGATGTGAAACTGCTTCAGTCACCTGGAGTTTTACTAAAACAAGGAAAATACAAGGGCTTGGGGTTTTGTCTGTTGATATGACAAAGAATTGTTTCATTGGCACACAAGCAGATATCGAAATGACATGCAATGAGCTAGATAAAAGTCTTCAGAAATCCCCGAGCTGTTGCGAGGGGGGATGGAAGAGGAGAGTTTCGACTTTTGGCTCATGCATGCTCCATAGATACTATACACAGTTTTCGGTGAATCTGCCGTTTAATTGGGATTATACTAGCCTTGTTAATCACGGGTTCACCCATATATAAATATATCACATCAAAAGTGAATAACAGTCGCTGTAATTTTGAGATGGTCCCGGATTGGAAAAAAGTATTCCTGAATACCTTCATACATAGCGCATTCGTATTTTCGCAGTGGCCTTTAGCGGTAATTGCTAAGATTATATGATGATTTGGATAGCCCCAAAACATAGATTCCCCTCGATATTAATATAACTTTTACTTCTTCCAGGAATCTTCAAATTAGAGCCCTCAAATTTCCAAAAATATATATCTCTGCCAAGGATGGACATCTCAGAGATTTAATAAACTTTGGTTCAGCCTAATATAGCCTAAAAAATTCAAAAAGTGGGAAAATTTGATTTCCATGGGATATTTAGGTATTACCATTAAATCGAATATTTTGAAATCAATATATTCACTGAGCAGTGGTGATTATATATATGCTTCATAATTAATATTCGAGTACACAACAAGAAACTTATTGTTATTTGCATAACCCTACTCCCTTCCTCTTCTGTAGAACATTTTTTATCAGAGATACTTCTATTAACATCTCTATATCGGATCTGATGATGACATTACGTGGCAGACATAGATTTTCAGGACGATTATGGATAAATCTTTCACCCAGGCACATCAAACTTTTACTCACAGGGTTTTACGAGTTTTGTCTGCTAGACTAGGTCCTCACCACACCATGAGCGCTGTCTTTAATTTGCATATTAAAATTTGGACCAACCAATTGGACAAGTTATTAAGTTAGAAAGGATTTTTCTTTTGTTTTATTTCCATGGTCAAGGCGACATGTTTGATAAAAGCAGATAGCGAAATTAGAGAATTTCAGATTTTGATGGACATCATTATTTTTGTAGCCAATAATTATAACAAATTTACGAAGTGTAAAATAGTTTTACTTGATATCTATAGAATCTATTTATACCCAACAATATTTTACTTTTGAGTTTTAACCGTCTGCGCCCCCCACCCACATGTGGACGTCTTGTATGACAAGAACATACGGATCGGATAGTCGAAACTAATTTCTGAGGCAAGATACTGTAGTTGTTTCATTCTTCGCGGGAATCATCTTTTGCTGTTTTCCTTCAAAAGCATTTTCGCTCCTCAGTGAACCATAACTTTCTGATATCAGTTTCTACCGAAACTATGAGCTCCACTGCGCACATGTAATCAGTTAAATACTTAACTCTATTGGCGCGACTCTCACACTGGAAACTCTGTTTGAATCGCCAGGCCCTTTCGGAGTGGGTGGGATCAATCTGATTACAACAACTGGCAACATGTAGAACTTAGGGAGCTTCTTGAAATTAGGGCATGCTAGGAACTGGTACTAGGCATTCCGAACAGAGAGGCATGGTGCGCCGAGTGGGAACTCCATGGCATACTTTATGGAACTTGACAAAGGATGGCTTATGCCATACCATGCAATGCCATGAGGGAAATGGCATATGCCATTCCAATTGGAATCCATCCATATCGAACACCAAACTGGGCTCGGTGTATCCCATTTAGATAACCGGCATATGCCATTCCTATCATGGAACCTCATGCGTTAATTCCAAGAAGCTTGATCAATATGACAGGTCAGAAAAACACTGATCATCATGTTGAATGTCAGGATTTAATTTCCATGTAAAAGTTCAAATAAAAATGACAATATAGATTCAATGTAGATTGAATATATAAAGACGCGTTCGTGCAAAACTATTCAGAACAGATAAAATATTTAGAACAATAATTATTTTGAATCCTTGCTCACACATTCCAAGTCAGTAAACTGGACTCACCTATCAACACCTAGTGCTTTGTAGAATACCGACTATACAAATCAGCTTCTGTGATTGCCACTTCATGTTTGTCGATTTCGGCCCAGATAACAAATCCACTCGTATAACTAACACTTCCTGTATATCTTCTGGTGTTATTGTGCTAGCCTCCCATTGGAAAGTCACACGAATAAGATGAAATACAAAATGATAAGCTATGTACATAGCGTTCACTATGTCGAGAGTATCGTGTGGTGGTTTTAAAAACGGTTGGCCAGTTCCCGCATTTCAAAGAATTTTTATTGGCATGCCATGCAAATATGCGTGTAAGTCATAGCAGCTTCGGCTTGTGTTTACATTTATATTTCTATTTTTTGCGTCCTTGAGTTTGGTCTCAACAGTGTAGTGTTAGAGGAGTATTCTGAATATGGGTGTGAACTGGCTCCGGTGGGGTCTTGTTCTATACTGCGTGCGAACAAGGCCCCGGCACCAAGCTATTCACCAGGCGTAGTTACTGGAAAAAGGCTGGACGGCTAATATTTTCCGAAGCCGTACGTCACAAACAATTGAATAATGCGATTCGGTATGCTCTTACCTTGATATTCAGCTCTTGTTTATCAGAAACTGCCCAGTTTTAGTCTCACGGCAGACCGAAAATCAGATCGACCACTTCCGTTTGCAATTACTCGTAACAGCTCTGCATGCAGTTTATGCGTCACAACAACAGCCGGTTTCTGTAGACGCGTTCCGAGTTTCTCTCTCCAGTGAAGCTAAAACTAGACAGTTTCTGATCAACTAGATCGGAACTTAAAGGTAAGTTCATAAAGAATCAATTGATTGTATTCATGACTAACGGCTTCAGCGAATATTAGCCGTCCAGCATTTCAGCAACTACGGCTGGTGAATAGCTTGGCACCGGGGCCTCGTTCGCACTAGGTATAGGTGTGAACATTATTTTTTTTGACGACGACAGGCTACTGAATCCAGGATTTGACGCCCGTATCACTTTTGTGATAAAGAATCAGCTGTGTGGAAAAGAGGTGACTACTGATAACTGATGTTGTGACATCTGTACATGAATTCATGCGAATGTTAAGCAACGTTATCATTCTCTTTTTCCCTATTAAAAAAAGAGGAGAGAAAGCAGGATTTAAGCCTTCTGCATCCGTCTTGAACACATTGGCAAACACTGAAACAATGGATGAGAATATTTATAGCATATATGCAAATGATACATCAGCTGAAAGATTCTGTCATCTCTATAGAGAGTGTAGCCACATTTTAGGTAATGTCTTTTTTATGATAAATAACAAACTGAAATAGCTCGGCAAACATGTAAATGTAGCCACTTTCCCTGCAGACGAACTCCAAGAATAAGAAAAATATCGGTATTTGTCAAGGCCTTGCACTCACCTCGCATTTACCGATTGATAGCGGATATTTCGGAACCCGCAGGCTTGTCGCAGAATTAGTATATGATTATGATAGTATTATATCCTATAACATCGAATTTTTATTGGAAAAAATAACTGTATGGATGGAAACTATTCACGAATATAAATCCATCGCATGCCGCTATTTCGTCGTTGTTGTTCCATAAAGCAGCGCACCCGCAAACGAGGTTAGCGATTGGCCAACCGCTTGGTACAGGCGGGGATTTGGTGAAGCAACTCGGCCAATCACAGCTTGCTTAACAGAGGTCGGGTCGTCTGCATTTCGCCTTTTCGAAAATGGTGGAATATTCTTCGGGCGATTTAGACCACGTATTAGACAAATCCTGAACGATTTATATAATAAATAGTTCCCATCCATACTTGTTTAACTAAACAGTGAACAAGAACGAACCATGTTTCCATCGAGGTAAGTTCCTGTTTTGAACTGAACGGCCGCGAGTAACTTCACTTTTCTGTGCATACGATGATTTTCGATGTTTGTAAAAAAGGTTTTTTAAATCAGTTTGTCGAAGCTTTCAGTAGCTTATTATGACAGTGCAATGTTTCAATTAAATGTGGCTACAGTCTCTATAGAGAAATGTAGCCACAAAAGGTGGCTACATTTCTCCAAAGGGATTGAATGTGGCTACAAAATGTGGCTACAATGTAGCCACAAAAACCCCGGCATTTGCGGTTAGGCCAGGATTTCTTCCGTAAGTCTGCATGTGGAAGAGTAATGTCTTTGGCGCAAGAAGAACTTTTGTTGAAACGGATTTTTTTTCTCGATAAATCTGCACTATTATAGTCCAATTTTAATCTTGTTGGTTCAGTAGCACCAGAATGACGGTCGCCTAATCTTGGTGGTTCAGTAGCATCAGAATAAAGGTCTTCCAATCTTGATGGTTCAATAGCACCAGAATGAAGGTCGCCCAGTCTTGGTGGTTCAGTAGCTTCGGAGTAAAGGTCGCCCAATCTTGGCGGTTCCATAGCATCAGAATAAAGGTAGCCCAATGTTGGTGGTTCAGTAGCATCAGAATAAATTCGCCCAATCTTGGTGGTTCAGTAGCATCAGAATAAAGGCCGCCCAATCTTGGTGGTTCAGTAGCATCAGAATGAAGGTCGCTCAAGTATTGTTTCAGTCCGACCTGGAAAAGCTGGATGGCAAGCCATCAAGAGATGACCCATTTCGTTGGTTGAATTTAAATACACGGAAAATTAAAACATGCGAGGGGCTGATTTTCAATACAGTTAAATTGAATTTCAACGTGCTGTTTATTGTCCCCATTGATTTTTATTGTTTCTATCGGGAGATGATCATTAACACGTAATTCACTAAACTGAGGTCCAGGTGTAATCGTGGTGGACTAGGTAAGATGTACAGCAAAGTGAGATATTTGTAGGCTAGAATTCTGTCAGACTAGAAATGGTGAGGAGAATTATTATTCCAAGAGAATTGTACACTTATATCAGAAAAATGTGTTTTGATACCATGACGTATGAAACTGAACTGTGTTGAGTCCTCAGAACCAAAGGTCTTGCAAATTTTATTTATTTCTTAGAAGTTTTATCAGTGATTTTATTTTATTTGTGATTTCAGATAAAGTTTTCAATCAAACCAATTGATAGTAGAAAACATAAACCATGTAAACATTGTATACATACATGTATAGGTAAATGTTCGTCTTCCGAACGACGCATCGCTACAATTTATTCAGTTAAAAATGATCAATTAATTTCTGTGAATAATTGTACACCTGCAAGAGTGTTGATGCTAAGCGTGGCACAAGCAAAAGTCCCTGTAGACCCGGAAACGACTATCTGGGAGGCCGAAACCTACCAAATGTGCTTTTGTTCATGTAGCGGATTTCAGTTTCGGAACATATTGAGAGCAATGAAATCTATTGATCATTTCCAACTTGCAAAAACTTGCTTCATGTGCATTTCACTTCGCAATTTGATCCCAATCTCATGGTCGAATTATCGAGACTGTCCACGAAACTAGTATCATATGAGGTGAAGGATGACTGCGACATTCAAAAACCATCTATCGTCCATGAACAATTTGCGCATCTATGCTTAAAAATACCTTCATTACACTTTTAACAAAATCCAAACAGACATAAGAAATAAAAGTTTCTTACAAAGAGGAATTGCCTTTCAATAATTCCGATAAGTATATGTTAACTCATGTAATAGATATATATTTTTTATAAATTTCTTTAAATTGAGATTTCACTCTGTTACATTCTCCTATTGTCTCAGCTTACTATATACAAGAAGAGTGGAGAAAAAGTCAACGTTACCATACCGAAGTTATAAGCTGGCAACCGTGAATCGCCTGGGTGCGATCATAGGACCTGTAGCTCTTCTCCTCATATGTAAGAATTATATTTTATGTTTTATATTTTATCTATTGGTACAAACCATGTATTGAATTGGATTGTTATGCAAGAGGTGGGGAAAATTGACGTCTGGCGACTTAAAAGCAACCATATGACTTCACAGGAAAGCTTCCCCCGGCAGCTCACATTCAGACCCGAGAATACGCGTATATTATTAATTTCACTCAAGTTTGTTTTGCATTAAACCCAAGGCTTCTAATCATTAGTGATATTGGTATCCTATAAATATTTTACACGTTATTGTAACAAAAACTTTTTTTATATTATGCTTTCATGTGCGTGTTTGTCATCTCGATAAAACCATTCTGCCTTGCATCGTAATCATAGCTTCGCTTTACTTTTTCAGATTCTCTTCAACTTACAGCAGCAACTACAGGTAAGCGATGTATGGAGATGCAAAACTAAACATAATACAATGTTGTAATAATGTTTCACTGTATTTGTGAGATAAGTTGGAAGGCAATTTAATATACAATGCAATGATGAAAATCGAGGGAGAGAGAGAGAGAACAAAAATTTCAGCAATATTTCAGCTATATAGCGACGATCACACAAAATTCCAAGTATTTCAACAAAAACAAGTCAACAACCCAACAAGCTAGAAGTAATCAACACAACACACCAAAAACTTGTACATACATTAAAACTTATGCATCAACCCGATTTCTCGCAAATAACCTAGAACTCATTTAGCCGGCTAAAAAGATCTAAAGTTGCTGCTTGATGAAAGTATCGTACCTAAACTGGTTGTATCATTTCATTAAATGGATAAGAAAATGCCCATGTAAAATAACAATGTATATGGAATAAAGCTTAACTGGCTTCGAACGAAGTCCATTTTGCAATCTCGTTTCAGGCAAATGTGGGTGGGATGTCCAAAATAATCATTTGTTTTCTGTTTTCTTTTATCAGTATGCCCACCTGGTGAAGAACGTGCTGAATGCTACACAAATCCTTGCGATTTTGAGAGCTGTCCGGCGTTTCCTACTGCAAGTTGTATGTAAGTTGAGCTACCATTATTTGTTACAATGAACCGAAGAGTAACGCCATTATTTAGCTTATTTGTATTGTTCTGGTGTCATCTTACATTGTCGTACAAACATTGATCTTGAAACAAATTCACAAGTGATTAATATTGACATCAATAATAAAACCAATCTGACTAATTGAATAAGTTTTATAGAAAAAAACAGTGCATCATCATAACAGAATCCGAGATTTTCTTTGGCAGGTTTGGCAGAAAAAACAGCGAAGTATAGAGATTCTGTGACCGTTTATTATGTTGCTTACGAAATTATACTTGAGCCGTATGAAACTCTTTCAATCATTCCCACATTATGATGTCAAGATACTGAGTAATAAATCATAGTTTACTGTTTCGTCATTTGCAGAGCTAACCAATGCGGCGGATGCGAAGCTGAATTCATTCTCAACGGAGAAAAAGTTCCGTGTTGTAAGTTCGAAAATGTTGAATATATCAAAATTGGAGGCAATTATGTTTCAACTAGATTATGTTGCAATAATTATGGATAGCATCTTTGTTTCTTAGCTGGTGACGTCCCGCTTTACTTTTTAACAGCATTTTCAAATGAAATGGCAAATCATTCTCATCATTTGCTGTGTAACCAGGTTATTTGTCGACTTGCTGATATATGTAAAAGGTGGGAAAATGTGACAACGTCTGGAGCCTAAAAAGCAACCATATAACTCCACAGGAAACCCTCGCTCGGCACCTCACATTCAGACTAGAATATGGAGGATTCTAAGACGTAGCCTTGGTATCTCAGCCGGGCTTTTACTGCAGATGTTCAAGTGGGAACTATGGAGTAACTATTTTAGTGACAGTAGTGTTTTTGTAATTTGCTTGTAATTTTGAACTAATGGCAAGAAAAGTACCTATCATTTAAACCTTGTAAAGTACACACCACTCTAAGACTCCTTGTATATATTTTCAGCCTGTGAACAGAATGAGCCGCTGACACCGTGCTCAGTTAATCCCTGTGATTCATCCACGTGCAAGGCACATCCAAATGCTGTATGCGTGTAAGTATTCATCACATATCACAGACAAATTCTGACTGACGCCTACTATTCAGTTGGTGACTGCGTGGAACTGCGTGGTTACTTTGTGGTTTCACGAAGAAGGGACATCACACAGTACCAATCAGTGGGAAACTGTGCAGTACTGATCAACTTTACCGTATTATCAATCAATACTGCAAATAGCAGACCACCTGGTTTCCATACCGGTTCCGAACAGGTATTGCTCAGTACTCCACAGCTAATGTGCAGGTGCGGCGAACCGCATGGTAACTGTTCAGTACCGTTCAGTTTCTGCGAGAAACTGTGCCGTATCTGATTACATACATTCACTGATCAATCACGGTACTGTTGGTTTGCGACTGAGCAATACTGAGAAAAAGAACACCACATAATTCCGTTCCGTGGGAATTTTACTGGAAAATGACATATTTGCAGAAGCTGGAGAATCTCGTTGAAATGAAACGAAACCATATTGTATTTTACCGTTTGGTACCCATACGTGGAATCTTCAAAAATAATAATGCAAGCTCCTTTGTTGTGGTTCAGTTCAAAGATGGTGTATATGACTCAATATCTGGTATCAATATCATTTAAAAAGTCATGCCATGTTATCTGCCTCATTCGATACCTTGTTTATGACAAATTGAAAATGAATTTCAGTTTTGTCGGCTAACTACGTTTTTGTTAATTATTTTTTTAGACACTTCTCCATCGTTTATTACGTTTAATGGGCATACACTAATTGTCCTTTCTTTTAAGATTAAATTTTTTAATTCAAATTTAATAAGCTCCAATCTTTAATTACATTGTTTTGTGTCTTTAGGCATAATTACTGCGGGGATTGCCATGCATTCTACTTCGTTGGTGGACAACGTGTCAACTGTGATGGTGAGTCTGACTTCTGGGGATAATTACAATTTTAATAATTAATTATATACCAGGACAAAAGAATTGAAAGAAATATTAGCTCTAGGGAGCTATTATCACAAAGAAAAAAAATAGTTACTCTAAGTAACGCCTTCGACCTGTTAATTTTCATCTGCGTTGTTCGCATGTATAGGTAATATTAATACTGCTTCTTCGGAGTCTTTCTGGATACACATTAGTCTTCAAAACCATATATGAACCTCGGTTAATGGCGCGTTTTAGATAAGTTGCACAACGGTTATACTTGATGGCAGATCGTCAACAGTAATTAAGATTATATTATTGTTTATGCGTGTGGAAAGACATATAAAGGAAAGATGCTTTTAATTTCGTTTTGTGAAGGGACAACTTCTTTTGTATGCGTTTCCAAGCTTCAGTAATGAATGTCGGATTTGACGGATGTACTCAACATATAAATGTACTTTCACTCTGATAAACTGATTCTCATTCTATAATAATGACATTAACACTTTAGGTGTCTCTTTCATTACAAGATTCACTATCCTCCAGTGAACCTTTACAGAAACTCTGTGATTGGTTGAATTTTCTTCCAATTTTATCCACAAGCCAATGCATATGTCGGATTTTAATTCGATAATTAGAACTGACCAATCAAATGTATTCAAAATTGAAGATATCCCGTAATTCAATGTTGTTGTTTTTTTTATAAAATCCCATTCTCAATTCGCAATTTGTACCTTCGGCGGTAATATTTACGGAGTAAGCGAGACATACCCATCCTCGGATGGCTGCAATAACTGCACCTGTACATCTGCGGGCACCGTCAGGTGTACCGAAAAATATTGTGGAGCAAGTGAGTTTCGAATTTTACAATGATTTATTTCAAATATATTTTGTCTTTGAAATATTGTTTAATTATCATGTTTATTTCGATCCCATGTAGTAAGCCAAATAATATTCAACTAGCATAACATTGATAACAGTACACAAGTAAGCTCCCCGCCGGGGAAAACATTGTGTCCAGAGCGCTATGCTACGATGCCGGAGAGGACACACAACCACCGGCGGCCCGCTCCGGTACCGTTACGATGAAAACCTTGTCAACGTTATGGTACCATACCGCTCTGGACAGAAAGATTACACCGGCGGGGAACTTACGTGTGTATCTGTATATAATGCTGAATTTGAATTGTTCAGGTGACTAAGCTGTAAGTATTTGGCGAGAAATAGGAAAATGCAACAAATACATTTAAAGCAAATGCCGTGCATACTATCCATGTTACAAATGGTCATTGACAACTAACGTGACCAATGGTTAGTTACAAACTGGATGATAGATCCCGTCTCAGAGATCATTCATGTCTTGTGCTCATAATGTCTCAAGCCCTACGTTTTGTTTGTTAAGTCATGAAGAGCGCCTCAACTCAGCAAATGTTCTTACTTCGATATTTCTTTCCATAATTTTATCTTTTCCTGGCAATATTCCGCATACGATAGTAAATTTTCATGTTAAATCAGGTATAGCGCATAATGACGAGTGTATCCTGGATATACATGACATATAGGGTCTTCCTCGTCTTTCACTGCATAGCTTGTAATATAATACGGTATATTAACACTATCTTAGAATAGCACAAATTCTAGTGCTGAAAATTTGGTCGAGTCCCGTGCGGGATTCGAACCAGCGACCCCAGAGTCAGGCACCTAATCGCCAGCACTGTATGTCGGCGGTTTAAACCACTCGGCCAACGGGCCTCCCATATAATACGGTGATTAAAAATGTCTCAACAGAATACGCGCGTATTCCTTAAAAACCACAAAATGATTATCCTGCTGTACTTGTATTTTAGTTTGCAGATTCAAAGGTAAATCGTACAAGGAAGGAGAGTCCTACCCTTCGGATTGTAATACTTGTACTTGTGGAGCGTCCGGTCAGTTTGCCTGCACATCGAAGACCTGTCCTAAAGGTAAATATTATAATCATATTGCTAAATTGTTTGGCTAATGACACTGGAGTGTCAATTTACCCAAGTTCAGTTTCCCAATTTTACTTATATGTCAGACTCACATGAGAGTACATGTAGTTAAACTAAAACAAATATCAAAAATGGATTTTACCAACGGAACTTGTATGGAGTTCAATCCTAACTTGGCGATCAGTTTCCTTACATTCGTATTCCATAGAATACATCAGTTGTTCCAATGGAATCAAAGTCGAGTATATCTATCAGGTTGCATTATAAGAAATATAATACATCCAGAAAACTAATACATCCAGAGCAACTTGAAAACGTAATTTTGTCGCTTTTCGTTGACTTATTTCGTTCAACTTTCTAACATTGCATGCTTTGCTATACTACGATTCCAAACTCATCATTCAACTTTTGTCTAAACTGTTCATGTATCACATTTGTAGACTGTCACCACGGCGGAAAGACATATAAAGCCGGACAGTTCTACCCTGAAGACTGTAATACGTGTGAGTGCAGGCCTAGTGGCCAGTTTCATTACACAAGTTGGACGTGTCCCAAAGGTAAATATCATACAATCAACCTTTTAGCCGAGGGGTAAAAGCGGGATTTCGACTTCAAAACGAGAAAGTGTTTTAGAGCCCACTTAACACCCACTGTGTATTATCTTTGCCTTTTTGTCAATAATCAAGGTTTCAAAGTCATAAACACAATTTTACTCTTCTGGCGTGACTAGGCACGTCGTACACGTCTGCAAATTTGTAGGACGTTTTGATCTTATCTGAGATTCGATTTTGGCTGTCTCAGATGAACAAAAGTTATTTTTCATGTCCAAATTGTTCATCTAATATCTAAACCGGAGTTTGAAACGACATTTAACAACAACAACTGCACAAAAGCCAACGTGCGCATGCTGTGAAATGGGATGTTGTCCAGGTCTGCCCAAATATAAGGCTACGAATCATCACTTGAAGATGGTTCGTTTTCACGCCAATCCCCGACCAATGAACGCAGTTTGAAAAACATTGCCGATGAAAAAACCGTATGCTAGTAACGTGAAGTGTACACTATACAATTATTGCATGTTATAGAGAGGGACGTCAGGATTTGTCAGCTCGAGACAAGTGTTATAGATCACTTGTTATCCTGATGTCCCACTCTATAACATGCAATAATTGTTTTGTTATACCGAATGTCCTATTTGAATAAAATGGGGACTTTATAATCATGTGAATGGGGATGGTACGGTGAAATAAGCATATCGTGTTCAACACTGCGCGACCGTTGTTCATTCCAAATCCGTCTCAAGATCGACTGTTCGATATCGGCTTGTTTGTCGACTCAATCGCATGATTTGGATGAGTAACGATCTCTGTGATCTTACGTACCTTTTCAAAAGATGCTAAATTTATTTCAGTCAAGTACCAAATCACATTCACTAATTTCTATCACCAACGGGCCGACATATACACATCTTCGTTTCGGGGAGTATGTTGGCGCGCGCACTATATGGGAGGCAACTTTTGGTACGGCAGATGTCGCCGTGGAATAATTTGTCATGTTCAACGCTCTGCCGTGGTACATGACATTTATTTAACGGTCACATCACACTGAACGGTGCGTCACCACTGAACATCACGATTTGTAGAATGACACGTGACAGGCTGTCAACCAATGAAAAATTACGAATTTACATGAGATATAATAATATCTATTGCATCGGGAGGAATTCATAGACGCTGAATCAAGCGTCAAATAACTAAATTCGGACCGTAAAAAAAAAACCATTAAGCTTGGCAGTTGAAATACTCATTAGTTTCACTGCAACTCAATTCTCGAAATAAGATAAATAATTTCATTAGGATAATTTCGATGGCCAGTGATTTAACATTGAAGGACAATAAGCATCGTGAAATGAAAATGATAGAAATGTATAAAACAAATCCTCGAGAAGGGAACAGTATGAAGTCAAATTACATGTGTTGGTTTACTCTCACGGACAAGTCTCACTAAACGAGAGAGGAGAAAATAAATCAGCCGTTGCATCTGCTGTCAAACACCCACATAAATGGGGTTCGGGTTCCTATGCTACAACATAGTCTGTTGCCCGTTTTTCATAATAATAAAATTATTGAAACTTCAGTATATTTTGTGAACCAGGCATCCTCTGATTATATCTCAAATCGTGCACCGGGAATACTTTTTTTTCACTGTTGGCTATTTATCTGTATTTCTTAATGTTAGTCTTATGGGAGCCGAACCCCAGACGCAGGGCTGTCCGGGGCAATAAATAGTTCTGCAGCTAACATGGAACGATGAAATTTTCTGATCGGAGGAAGGCATTGGTAGCAACCTATGTTGCAACGATGGCATATCATCTCACATTTGCGAATACAAGCGTCGAACCCGACATAGTGTATACAGCCATTGTCCATAAATAGATTGCGCCTCCGTAATCAGATTATTTCATTAGCTCGAAATCCCAAGTAGGTATAAATAGAAAAATGTGAACAGGATCTCGTTTTTAGCAAGAAAGAAGTGATCAACACTTCCCAATGAACCATTACAGAAACTATTTGATTGGCTGAATGTTCTTCAAATATTATCCTTTAGTCAACGAAAATTCTAGATATCTTTTCGAATATTTGAATTGACCAATCAAATGATTTAAAACTGGAACATATCCCGGTATGCTTTGTTGTTTCTATAAAACTCCATAAACCGGTAATAATGTTCCTGTCATCTAATTCGCACTATGCCCAATAATCGTTTTATGGAGACTATTTCATAATCTGCCACTCTTTGTGTGTGTTTTTACGCGGTATGTCTGTGGACAGCTATCACCTGTTCATGCAGAATTAGACATGAAGCTTGCGACGAAGTGCTAAAAATACTGTGAACTGCGATCGTAAACTCACAATATCGCGACATCGTCTTTACATCGTATACGCCATACATAGTTGTTCAACGATATCATAAGATTCGTATCTCATACAGCAAAGTATATATGACATCTTTCTGGCGAATACAAGATTTCATATCTTAGGGCAAGTGTAACATCAGGAAATCGCCAAATAAATTTTTTATGTCTGCAAATACAATATTTAGCATGAAATTATATCTCGCGATTGTAGACTGCCATAAAGGCGGACAGACGTACAGACCTGGTGATTCGTATCCTGTAATACATGTACCTGTCAGAACTCAGGCCTGTTCGCTTGTACGGAGAACTTTTGCCCAAAAGGTGAGTTACATATTCAACACAATATACAGTCAACCCGGTAGAGATAGAAACACAAAACAACGCTCAACCAAATTATCTGTAATAATAAGGGTACGTGTCACCCTTGAAGATAACATACTTACCTTATTGGTTTGTGCTCAATTTTGATGCAACCGTGAATCGTTATATATTTTTGAATATTTATGGAAAGGTATGCAGTATTCAACCATAAGAACATTTTTGAAACCACCTCCAATAACGGTCTCCTCATTGAAACTAGAAACATCAGTTTAGGACTCTTGCTATGAAAACGAAAACAAGATGGGACTACGAAATCTCAAAATAGTATTCGACAGTGGGTCTGAATTTCTTCATGTTTGAAAACTTATAACACTATAACCAACGAATATATACATACTGATTGTAGACTGCTCCAGAGGTGGGCTCACGTACAGGCCAGGCGACACATATCCCGACGACTGCAACACCTGCATCTGTCAGGACACTGGTTTATTTGACTGTACTCGGAAGTTTTGTCCGAAGGGTGAGTTACACATCCAAGACAAACATATTGCAAGCATGAGAATAGAAACATGATGGGAATAGAAACATGAAAGGAATATCCCATTTCATCATTGGTACTTAATGGCGACGGGCGTCTCTCTATACAGCCCCCTCATTGAAATTACTTATACCCACTTAGTTTTTACTCAACTGAAAAGGAACTGAGGGTCAAACAGTTATTTCATTTATGTTTGAAGAGGTATTGACCACAGTAAAAATGCAGTAAGCAAAATAAATTTGGAGTATATTTATAATAGAGAAAATTTGAATATTTTGAAATTTTGTTATTTAAGTTTGTCCATACAATGGGCGGATGTACTCACCCGGAGATACATATCCACTTGATTGTAACACCTGTACCTGCTGAGACGACGGTCTTTTCATCTGTACCCAGATAGCATGCCCTAAAGGTAGGTTGACTGCAAACTGAAAGATAATATCCGGTTTGTTGAGATTAATTTCTTGTTTAGCTGCACACACTCTTTCAGACATAATTAAGCGCAAGGTGAAACCATCTCCATTAACGGTCTCCTCATTGAAAATAGAAACATTAGTTTAAGACGGTTACTGTGCTTGCTATGAAAACGAAAACAAGATGGCAACATGAAATATCAAAATAGTATTTGACAGTAGGTCCGAATTTCTTCATGTTTGAAAATGTATAACACTATAACCATCGAATATAATGATTGTAGACTGCTCTAGAGGCGGGCTGACGTACAGACCAGGCGACACATATCCCGATGACTGCAACACCTGCACATGTCAGGACACTGGTTTATTTGACTGTATTCGGAAGTTTTGCCCGAAGGGTGAGTTACACATTCAAGACTAAAAACTCAAAATGCCATACGGACGAACTTGATGCTAAAGGTCACATACCGTACAGACATGTATCCACATGACATTTCTCGACTCTCTATACCACAATCCCTCATCAGGACCTTATTGACCGTCTAAATTTATTAATAATATCTGTGTTCAAGAAAACTGATCGTAGATATATTAACTCATTCAGTACCGAGCGTCATTTCTGGCCTCAGTTCCAGTAGCTCCACAGCTGAGTCTCAATGTGTGCAGTGCACAAATGTCCATCACAGAAGCTGTCGACCAAAAGTTCATTTCAAAAATATTTTGTTTATGAAAGTGAATAAAATTTGAAACTTTATATCTCCATGAAATACACAAGCATCAGAAATTGTGTTTGTGTTATTTTTATAATTATATACATGAAATTATGCATGCAAATTTCATGAAAACATGTTTTTATCTGTTTGAAAAAAAATGCTTCAACAAAAATAACATCAAAATTGTCATGGTCTGGTTTCAGATGTACGTAATCTCTGGCTGGTAAAATTTATAGCTGATTGTAGTATCCATTCCCAGGATAAAGATGATAATTTCCTCAATTTATTTCATCCACATATAACTTATAAATTAACGTTTTTATCTGGTAGAAATTCCGTTGATAGTGATTATATTACACGCAAAATAATGAAGCAGAAGTGTTTTTTTCTCGTCTGATTCAATCGCGTCCGTGCTCCGTTTCCCTCAACCGATTTCAATGAATGACGTATCATTGTAAAGCCCATTTATTCAGCTTTCTTCTAGTAGTAGAATCACCATCAGATGGCCAGTGAAACGAAAGATTTGATTGGATTGAAAACAGCAATTTCACAGTGTTCACGAAACGATCTTTCTGATAAGCCCGCTGTTTTGGGCAAGTGGATTGGATAAGAGCGTTTACGTCACAAGGCGAGCCAATCGGGTTGCCTCATTCATCGCGGGTTTGTTTGGGGAAATCAAAACAGAAAAGATGGAGGGAAATTCTGACAAGTTGGTGTCGGACAATAGCGAAATATTTGGGAAATAAATTTACCGAACGTATACGATCGTAGGAATTCTCAACAATGGATATATACCTGTACCTTGACAGAAAATTTGACAGAAAATATCTCGTGAATTCGTCAGATTTCTCAAGGAATCGTATGATTCTTCCAGGTATTTGAACATTTGCAAATGTCTGCCGAAACGGCGCGATGTTCTCACAGATCTCTTCTCGGATTATAGTTTTATTTCGTTATATTTTTCATTCAATACGAAAATGCTTTATATATAATCGGATAGATAGCGATCTTATCTTTCGATATATGTATGGTTTACGTGATATTTCTTCCTGAACAGACCAGGAAAATAAGAATTCCAACGGTGGTGTATACGGCCGACTTCATTTTGGAAATTTTCGTGATTTTATTTTTTTTCTGCGTTTTCAAACAACGATCTTGAAATAATTTCTCTGTTAGTCAAATCCAAATTTCAGAAATTGTTACGTGAGAAAATAAGCTTCGTAAACATATAGGCCTTTAATTACATTTGACAATGCTTAGATATGAAAATTCTATTTTCCCACGACAGTTATGATTTGCGCCATATGGCGTCATGGGGTTGAGGAGGCCCAAATCTGCGACGCCAAATGGCGCTTACGGTACCGAATGAGTTAATGTCGGAAGTCATGAAGCATTCTTTAGCTCTACTACATACAAGAGATAGCTATTATGGGATGTTTCTTTGTTGATAGAGTTGCTTAAATTTCTCATTAAAAATGTCTATGTGAAATTTGGCAACGCAATATATCAACAGCATATAGGTATTCCAATGGGTACTAATTGTGCACCCCTATTGGCTGACCTATATCTGTTCTCTTATAAATATGACTATATGCAGGCGCTTTCAAAAACCGATCCATTCAAAGCCCGTTCCTTCTCATTCACCAAACGCTATATAGACGATTTTCTCGCTGTGGATAATCGCTATATAAATGACGCAGTGAAGGATATATATCCACCTTCACCGGATTTGAAGGAAACTACAGATAATCCTACAGACACATCGTATTTAGACCTATATCTCTATAAAAATGAAGCGGACCTTCTCTCTCGTCGACTGTATGACAAAAGAGATGATTACAATTTCGACATCGTAAACTATCCCTTTCTGAACAGTAATATTCCAGTGGTACCTGCATATGGCGTATACATATCACGCCTAGTAGCATTTGCTAGATCCTGTGTTAAATGTGACGATTTTAATCAACGTCACAAAACATTGTTGCAGAAACTCCACTCAAAGTTTCTCAAATTTGGCGATACATATCGCATGCTCATAGCAAAATACGAGCGTAGCGTGCAAGATCTATGACGTTACATTTCGTAACTTGTGTCTAATTCCGCTTAACCCGGGGCTAGGGGCCGTGTGAACCCATCTATTTCAAGATCCTCATGGTACTCATATGAACAGTCACAATCAAAGCGTGACTGAGATACATCATTCTTTAGATGACGACTTTACAACGAATATTGTGGATTGTGAATACTGATCAGCGATACGGATTTGATATTTTTGGAACATCATGCACTGGGTGAAATGTACTGGTTTCCAAAAATGCGGATTCTTGGCGGAAACCAGTTGGAAACTGTAACACCCCATTTCCAGCCTGTTTCCGCATTGCGGAAACCAGTGGAAACAGGTGTTTTGGTTTCCGCCAAGAATCCGGTGCACGGAAACTGGACAGAAACCTGTTGTTAAATTTCCGCCCAGATTACGCTTCAGCGGAAACGGGTGGGAAACTGATGTTAGTTTCCGCTCTGTTTCAAATGCATCGGAAATGGACTGTAAACTGGTGCTGGAGTTTCCGGCCTGTTTCCGCTCGAGCAGAAACAGCTTGGAAACCAACGCGAGTTTCCCCCATGTTTCCAATCCAGCGGAAATAGACTGGAAACTGCTATTCAACTTTCCAGTCGGTTTCCGCTTGAGCAGAAACAGATCGGAAACTGACCTAGGTTTCCGCCAAGATTCCGGTAAATGGAAACTGGACAAAAACCTGTTGTTAAATTTCCGCCCAGATTCCGCTCCAGCGGAAACTGGTCAGAAACTGATGTCAGTTTCCGCTCTGTTTCCAATGCAGCAGAAATGGACAGGAAACTGGAATTGAAGTTTCCAACCTGCTTGTGAAACGGCTCAGATACCAACGTGAGTTTCCGCTCTGTTTCAAATCCAGCGGAAATGGACCGGAAACTGCTATTAACCCTTACAAACATAAACGTGGGGATTGCGTAGGGAAAGTGTAGGGTTTTGGTGGGCGCGTGGGGTTCGTGTGGGGCGAAGCGTGGTTTGGAACTTTCCTCGTGGGGATAGCGTAGGGTTTGTGTGGGGCAGCTGCCCACGGTTGTGCAAATTTAGCATAAATATGGGGATTATGTAGGGCTGATGTGGGGATTATGACGGGTGAATGGGCGAGAATTCAAAGTTCGCGTGGGGATGATGTAGGGCATACCTTTATCTGCTATATATTCAAAGTCTAACGTGGGGTTGGTGTAGGGAAAATGAACTTCGGATTTAATCGACTGAGTTGTTTGTAGGGATTAGGTGGGGTGGACTTTTTCCAGCGCTCGTAGGCAAAGTCCAATGTAGGGAATGTGCCGGGCTGTACTGAAAGTTTAAGTCCGGCGTGGGGATGATGTAGGGCAAAATGCTCGCCGTTTTCATAGCTAAAGATGAACGTGGGGATTTTGTTGGGCAAGCATTCTTTCATGCATAACCTAAGACGATAGTGGGGTTGAAATGGGGCGATATTTTATTTGCACATATAGTGTGAGATAAATGTGGGGATCATGCAGGCAGACTGTGAACTCTGTTTTCTGAAAAGAATATACAAAAACATTTATATTTTTTTCATGATCCTATAATACTCGAAATGAAAACTATTTATTTAGATTTGTATTTTTTTTATGCATTTTCAATCAAAGTTATTAAAACGTTTTGTGCCGGTGTATCGCGAAAAATTCCCGTCGAATCGACACCATGCATCTTTCACGGTAAACCTCTCGTCGTGAGGTGAAAGAAATGTGTAGCAAAAGATGTATTTTTGAAACGGGTATCTGTACAGGTTTGAAAATAACTAAACAGAATCAAATATCGAAGAGATACAGGCAGAGTTATCAAGTGTTGGTTACCATCTCCGGCGTATCCCCCTCATATTTTCGCGGAATATAGGCCGTGCCCATTGCCCTATAGGACTAGGTTTAAAGATTGCTAGAATATCAATTCACTGATCATATGTCATAAGAATATTTTTAATTTAATGCATGAATAGAAGTTCTGTGTCTAATGTATCGCATCCATAAATTTCCTCCGATATATAAGGCTAAATCATGACTATAAATGTGAGCCGTCTTAGGCCATTGCCTATTAATTTGCATGTTAATCGAGTTGTCTCCCTTCATATCAAGACTTTCAAACAAGTTTGCGCGCGCAACACCGGAAGTGGGGCCCGATTGTAAACATTGGCTGCAAGTTGAACTTGGTTGAGTTTCCTTCACCAAAACGTTAACATGGCGAATAAATACGAAGAATGGACGCTGAAAGACCTAAAGGATGATCTGAGGAAACGGAAAGCGAAACTATCGGGAAGGAAACATGAATTAGTCGAGCGGTAAGGTGTTTTGATTTACATGTCAAATCGTATAGGCCTACCTATTGACGTGCACCCCATTTTCGTGGCCTACAAACTTTTCGCAGTATCAGCTGGTATTACTGTTATGACCTAAAAAATGAATTTTTATTTCCGATTTGTTTTAAAAGTTTCTGTCCCTAAAACGGGATGGATATTCAGACAGCTGGTCGTTTAGGTACAGGGGTGAAATCACCTGTTTTCGAACCAACACGATATTAATTTAATTTTACTGACCGCCAGTTTTAGATTTGATACGGTGATCTGTCTGCTCAGAATATATGTTTATATAGAAACAACAGAGAAAAAGTTCTGTATATGAAACTATTGCAGGCCAGGATTGTTTTTATTATTATTATTGAAAAAAAAAATGTATGGGGGGGGGGAAGGTGCAAAACTCCTATTGAATACATCTTTTTTTTATCAGGTTTGAAGCATATGACTGAAATGATAATTTCAAGGGTGATGTTGTCATGGAACCAGAGCATGTCATGGATGGACATTCCGCCATCAGAAGAGTACAAAGATTTGAACAGTGACTCCAAGGTAGAGTAGGCTAAATATCCCTTCATTGACTCTATCTGGATTGATTAATCACTAGTCATTGATAATGTTTGTTTGTTTTTTAGTCTGTTTAATGCATAGCTGACTAGAAGTATGATCATCAAATTAGAAATACATGTATGGTAGTTTGTATGTCGTTGGCTGAACACCTCACTTACATTTACCTCCATTAGTTTGCTCTCAATGGAAAGGAAGATTGATTTTTATTTGCAACGGAATGAATTTTCTGTTTACAAGTGAAATAGGCTGAGAGCACAGTTTAAAATATGAAATTCTGTTCTGTAACCGGTACTGTAGACTATAAAACTGTCACGTTTAACAGTATTATGTTTGATACTAAAATGCATTTCTGCCTCTCTTTTCAGGTAACAATAATTTGCTACAGAATGTATACTGCCCTGATTGAGTTTTATCTAATATAAATAAATTTGTTTGTATTTCAATGATTTATAGGAACAGGCAAATACTGGACCCTACCCATTGTGTGAATTGATAACAGGATGATGGATTAGATTGGCTTGTGGACCTCATGTGAATACCAGTTATCCTCTCCTATAAGGAAAGGAAGTTACACCTAGAGGTGAGGAAATCTTATAATCACTGCATGTCTGAGAAAAAACTGTGATATCCTGTTCATTTCTAAGAGGTGGGATGTCCCACCAGCTGTGGGGAAAGTGGTGCCAAACCAGTTATTTGTAGCTTATTATTTACCAGGCATGTTTCAGGGCCAGCCCCTTGACTTGCTGTACATTAGGGGTTAAGAGTTTCATTTCGGGTCTAATTATCTCTGATTTTGTGATATATATAAGTTGAGTGTACAAGTCATATCTGCAGGCCCGTGTTCGGTACATCTACTAAATTGTGTTCGGTACGGCTACCAAATTATTTATCTCCTTGAAAAATTATGCCCCTTTTGCGATATTTGCTTGAATGTTACTGTAGCTGTTAAATCTGCAGAATAATGATATGCTGTAAAAAGTACAATCCTGAATGATTAGTACATGTAGCCCAGGCCTGACCCAGGCTGTTTTCGAGCTCATTATGAACCCCCCCCCCCCAAATAAAACAATAAACAAATCCCCTCTCTGAACAGGCTGAAACCAATACTAATGCAAGTACTTTCACCAAATATGAATTAGATATCGGCTGTATTTAGACCATTTCGTACTCCCACAGCTTCCATAGGCTTTGACAGTCCCACATCATGGCCTATTTCATTATAACTTATCACCCTCTGCATCATCTATAGGTGCCCAAACTAAAAGTCTAGATCAGGCCCTGTAACCATAATATATTGCACTTTCTCAGCATATTTCTTGGTTACTCGGGGGAAGCCGAGGGGTTTTGCGAGTCTCACCCTCATGTTAATTTCCTGCTTTTGAAGGATTGTTCACACGTTGACTAACGGACGATTTAGAAAAAATCTGTTAATCCACTCTTAACTCGATGGGTATTTTTCACTGCTGCTGCAAGTTCGTTTTTATATCTGCCAGTGTGAAACTGTTGTTGTTGCAAATAACCAGAAAAACTTGAACAAAAATATATTTTATTCATTTTTATAGCAGACAACAGCAGCCTGGAACTGCAGGCCACACTTATTTGGTAATATGCAAAACCAGTGAATATTTCAGTAGAGAAGATGCTTAAAAACATTTGTGAACTTTGTCAATGGTACAAAAGGTCCTATTTTAGGTCAAGATTTTCTTTAAAATTTGAGTTCAGTACCATGATTATCATTTCATAATAACCAGTTTTTTACCCCTCAGCCCATCGGGCTGCGGGGTCTTGCAATCGGCATGTACGTCTGGTCGACGCCGGCCGGCCGGCCGTCTGTCAACAATTTTTTGTCCGGGCTAGATCTCCGTTACTATTTGACCGACAGCTCTGATACTCACAGTGAATATCCCTAGTATCCCAGACATGTGCACTGTCATGTTTATTTCGTGTTACGTCATTTCTTTACAGAGTTATGGCCCTTTGAAATTTTTCGTCACTAACTTTTGTCCGGGCTAGATCTCAGTTACTATTTGACTGACAGCTCTGATACTCACAGTGAATATCTCTAGTATCCCAGACATGTGCACTGTCATGTTTATTTCTTGTTACGTCATTTCTTAACAGAGTTATGGCACTTTGAAATTTTCCGTCACTAACTTTTGTCCGGGCCAGATCTCAGTTACTATTTGACTGACAGCTCCGATACTCACAGTGAATATCCCTAGTATCCCAGAGATGTGCACTGTCATGTTTATTTCGTGTTACGTCATTTCTGTACAGAGTTATGGCCCTTTGAAATTTTCCGTCACTAACTTTTGTCCGGGCTAGATCTCAGTTACAATTTGACTGACAGCTCTGATACTCACAGTGAATATCCCTAGTAACCCAGATATGTGCACCGTCATGTTTATTTCGTGTTATGTCATTTCTTTACAGAGTTATGGACAGATGTGCACTATTATGTTTATTTCGTGTTATTCCAGTTTATTACGACCCTGGATTACTATTTATTACTTAACTGGTTTAATATCCCCTATTTTAGCACTCTGTTTGGCAAAAATATCATTCAGTTTGCGTTTTTATATTATTCCGTTTACGGTCACACACAGCGCTCCTTTTTGCGCTGTCAAAAAGGGTTCCGCATTCACGAAAAGTGTTTAAGTGCGCACCCTTCGCTGGACATATTGTGCTGAGGGGTCAAAGCACCTTTTAGGTGCAGCCTCATGTTATAAAATATTATTACACATCATCCATGTAACCATTATTTAAGCAATACATTGCATAGGGTGCTTGAATCGTGTGACAAAACTTTCCTCAACTTGAACTGCAGCGATACATTCATTATGTTTTTCCTCTATAACTGTCCCCCAAAGGGCTAAAGGGGAGAATATGGTATTGGGGTCCGTCCGTGTGTCCACACTCCAAATCATCATAAGAAATAGGTCTCAGCTCCTCAGAGAGCTTGTCGTAAGAGACGACTAACTGGGTCACCCATGGAGAATAGGACCCTTCCTGTGTGGTTTCCGGGTGTGAAGAGGAATAGGAACCAAACATCGTGATATGACTGAAATAGGGTTCACTCACTCGCTCACCGCAAGATCTCTCTTGGGCTTGTTTTTAACCGTGATCCGCCAGACTACGACAGTAACTTTTGAAAACCTGAACGGATCCTTTTCAAATTTTGTATGTGGTTAACTTGCCACAGGATTTCACTCGAGCTAACTTTCCATGCCGAGTACTGAATTTTAAGGTTCCAAGCCAAATCAGTAGTTTCAATGTCGGCGAACTTCAAACGCTCTGCTTTTCATTAAAATTTTCTCTGAACCACCAAATTAGTTTTAATTATTAAAGTATTCTGCTTTGTACATTTTTTCCTGTTATGACTGACAAAGGTAAATAAAGCATTATACATAACACAGCACTATACACATGACCCAGTTTTGTGAAATAGGAAAAACTATGTATTTCTGCAGATTACACTCAAACATCAAAACCATAAAATGCACGCATATATGACGGCAGCCTTCCGAAGTCCACGAGTTCTAGTTTTTTTTTTACAAAACTGAGAAAGATTGAAATAACTTGTCGACGTCACACATGTTGATCTCCTGGGAATTGAACTCGGTAAAAGAAAATTTTGAGGCGCTTGTGATCCAACGTGCATATCCACTACACCACGACATATGAACAACTGCAACAGGCTATTTTTAGCCCACCATCACCAGATGAGGGACTGTTCAAATCGCTTTCCGTCCGTGGTCCGTCGTCTGTCTGTCCGTCGTCCGTCCGTAAACAATTCTTGGATTCGAAAATCCAATATGGCCACAAGGCGGCCATCTTGGATTTCCCCCATGAAACCTTGTTATCGGGATTTCTCAGGAACTACTGCATGGATCTTTCTCAGATTCGGTACACATGTTCCCCTTGGGGTGTAGTTATGCAAGATACCTTTTCTGGTCCGATTCGAAAATCCAATATGGCCACCAGGCAGCCGTCTTGGATTTCCCCATGAAACCTTGTTATCGCGATTTCTCAGGAAGTACTGCATGGATCTTCCTCAAATTTGGCCCACTGTTTCGTCTGCCGATGGGTCGGCTACATGAAGGGACAACACTCTTGTGACATAACCTTACAGCTCGACAACTGTAGACTACTGCGTGTTTAATTTTTTTTTGCTTGGAATTTTTTTCAAACCAATTCAACATTTTCTTTAGTTATCTGCCCTTGATTTTAGTCTGGAATACTTTTTGCTTGGCACCTACAATCCTCGTCAACGAAACTCCTTTCAGAGGGGTTTAATTGCATTCTTTTGAAATTAGGTACACATGATTGGTGCTGAGTGAACATGTGCACAATTTTTTTTAGAGTTGATTCAACAGTTTCTTGAGTTGCTCCCCTTGATTTTGGTCTGAAATGTAAATTTGACACATACTGTCCTTCGATGGATTCTTTTGAAATTTGGTACATATGGTCAGTACCATGTGTACTAGGTGTGCACAAACTGTTTTTGAGCTGATTTGACGTTTTCTTCAGTTACTCCCCTTGATTTTAGTCTGAAATCCTTGTATTTGGCACCTACTGTCATTTCGACCTAATTCATCAGGCAATGAGCTTACTTTTGCAGCTTATGCTAACAAAAATTTTGTTTTAAAGTTACTGATACATGTATACATAAGTGCAAACCGGGAGTGAGGGAATATGCACCACCGCAGAGTAAGAGTAACTGGAGTTTAATTTGCTCCTACAAATACCAATCTAGGCCCTTATGTATCCCCCCCCTCCCCCAACCTGATTTCCAAACCTGCCTACATCACTTACACAACAATGATAGCTTATACATGTACAGTATTATGACAATTGCAACAATACAAACAACATACAGTCCAGAAAGGTTCATTTGTATGGTTAACCTTTGTCTATAACAACATTATGGAGATAAAAATGTCTGTATGTTTTTACGGGCGTATTTTGGGTTCAATTGAACTCTTGTTTTATTGTCTTTTAAGGTGGCTGTGTATGGTAAAACAGGTCGCTGTTTGTACTGCAGTCTTCAGGAATAGTGATGATGGAAAAAAATCACAAGGTTGTATTTTCTGGAGAAACAGTATGGCAACAAACTTTCCCAACCCAGACCATTGTAGACGCACCTCTCCCGGGCTTTGCGTCACAGGAACTGGCTGAGCGACATAGTGTAAGTTGAAGTAAATTATTCATGTCTGTTAGGAGAACATGAAACACATCAGTTCCACATTGCCAAGGTTGGCGTCTGTCACCTTCTCTCCCCCCCCCCCTATCATGAAGGGGAATACAGAAATCACTTTCGTATTGCTGTACCGTGGATGATATCTCAGCTGCTATTTGATCGAAACATACATGAAGATGCTTAGTACCTTACTGATGTGCATTTTCACATTCTGTATGGCCCTTCAATATATGCTTATCCAGTGCATATCTCGAATACCATCAAACTGCTCACTATGAATCAGGTTTCTGTGACCTGATAACTTGGAGTTATCGAAGAATCGAGAGGTTTTCAGATGCACAGCTTCGTATATAAATTTGAAAAAAATATTACTTGTTGTTTGATAGATCTGTATATCTCGAACCCTATGCTGTTAGTTATATGAACATAAAATGGTCTGATCAGTGATGAGAGTGATCTGAATTTATTGTGTTTTGTTTTAACTAGTTTTGTACGGGTCAATGTTTGACTGCCATTATCATGAAACTGGAATATCTGTATGTTCAACCATATTTGTTTCCTGTATTAATTTATTACGATAGCTCGGGCATTCAGAATATACTAATCGTTTTTCATTGTTTGACTTCCAGGTTATGTTTGCAACCAGTTCAAGGGCACACTGTGGTCCAAAGTAAGGAGAGGCATCACTCAGAAATGCCATGACGCAGCAAGGTCAGGTAGAATCCGCCAGAAAACACAATTGAAGCAGCATGATCTCCAAATGTCAGAAGAGCTGGTGGACTCTTCTTCAGCTTCACCCTCATCTGCCAACGACAGTCCCCCTAGGAATGCTAAAGGCCATCCCACAACAGGTGGGGAAAGACCAAGACAGATTTTTTTAAACCTTTGAGGGATGAAAAAAAACATTCTACTTGACACAGACTTTCAATGTGCTTCCCATTTTGTGCTCTGGTGTTTTAAGACATGATACAATATATATTTTATGCTGTTAAAGAATAAAAGGTGGAATACGCGTGGATTTTGCCTTTGCTGGTGGTTATTTTAAGGGATGGATGATATTGCAGGAGGAATCGGGACAGACTAGACAGTCTGTACAAATGACATGCCCTTTCAGATAGAAGATGCCCCCTCCCCCACACCCCAGGAATTCTGTACAGATGGTGTTTCAGTGCTGGCCGGGAGAGGAGAGTGATCACTCTCCTCTCGCCTCCACTCTCCTGAAAGTATTTCAAGGAGAGTTAACGATCACTCGCCTTGAAAGTAAACTAAATACCTATGATGCTTACGAATATCTTGATATTGCTCTCCTCTGCTCGCCTGATGGAACTTGGAGGAGAGTATTCGGCACCTCGCCTGCATTTTACTCACGATCCCCACGCCATCCCCTAGGGTTACTGTGGAGATGTTGCCATACCTCTTTGTGGGGTTTTCTGCCCCATATTGGAATTACTGCCCGGCAGATTCCCCACCTGGGGATATTGTGGGGTTTTCTGCCCCACAGATTCCCCACGTGGGGATGTTGTGGGGTTTTCTGCCCCGCAGATTTCCCACGTGGGGATATTGTGGGGCTTTCTCTCCCATATTGGAATTACTGCCCCGCAGATTCCCCACCTGGGGATATTGTGGGGTTTTCTGCCCCGCAGATTCCCCACATGGGGATATTGTGGGGTTTTCTCTCCCATGCTGGAATTATTGCCCCGCAGATTCCCAACGTGGGGATGTTGTGGGGTTTTCTCTCTCATGCTGGCATTACTGCCCCACAGATTCCCCACGAGGGGATGTTGTGGGGTTTTCTGCCACGTCGGGATATTGTGGGGTTTTCTCTCCCATTGGAATTACTGCCCCGCAGATTCCCAACGTGGGGATGTTGTGGGGTTTTCTGCCCCGCAGATTCCCCACGTCGGGATATTGTGGGGTTTTCTCTCCCATGCTGGAATTACTGCCCCGCAGATTCCCAACGTGGGGATGTTGTGGGGTTTTCTCTCCCATGCTGGAATTACTACCCCGCAGATTCCCCACGTGGGGATATTGTGGGGTTTTCTGCCCCGCAGATTCCCCACTTGGGGATATTGTGGGGTTTTCCGTACATTGCTGGAATTACTGCCCCACAGATTCCCCACGTGGGGATGTTGTGGGCTTTTCTGCCCCGCAGATTCCCCACGTGGGGATATTGTGGGGTTTTCTGTACCATGCTTGACTTACTGCAGAAATATTTTGTGTCTATCCCATACCAGCTTTAAATATAGTTCCCCGCATCATCCCCACATGTAGGGGACACGTGGGGCTGAGGTTGGGATAGTGTGGGGATTTAATTCAGCTAAGCAGCATTAAGAAACTCCTTTTCCATGACTAAGTCCAATGTGGGGATTTTACCAAATCACTACACATTCCCCACATTGGCTGTCCTACACATTCCCCACATGATCCCCACACAGCTTGCCCGACATAAACCCCACAAATTCCCCAGCTTATTGGTTTGTAAGGGAAGTTTCTAGCCTGTTTCCGGTTGCGCAGAAACAGGTCGGAAACGGACATAGGTTTCCGCTAAGATTCTGGTGCACGGAGACTGGACGGAAAGCTGTCCTTAAATTTCCGCTACAGTGGACACTGGTCAGAAACTGATGTCAGTTTCCGTTCTGTTTGCAATCCAGCGGAAATGGAGTGGAAACTGGTAATGAAATTTCCAACCTGTTTCCGCCCAGATTACGCTCCAGCGGAATCTGGCTAGAAACTGATGTCAGTTTCCACTCCGGGTTCTCCATTTCTTTGGGAACACCTGTACAATCATATCTAAACAGGTGTATGTGGTTGTTAACTGCCGAGTGCAGCGAGGCGTTTAAAAATTAGGCCGGGGGCCTGGGGGCCGCCAGAAACCCCACATTTTGGGATGAAAATTCCTAGCACAGGGTATTTTTATGTAGCATTCAGCAATTAAGCTACCCCATCCCAGCATGCCCAGTCACCCCCCATGTAGCCCATGAAGCCAGATTTCTATTAAGCTTACATAACAATATCAAACAGGTGGATTAAGAAAAATCAACATTAAGTAAGAACTTGGTAGATTTTGAAGTGGAAGCTAAACAAATAGGCTTATGCTGTGTGAAGAAATTTGACCTGGCCTAAACTGTTCTGAAATCTGAACATCATGCCAAATCTACATAAAATCTTTGGGGGGGGGGTATCTTTATGCTCAAATTGTATCAGGATAATTGCAAAAATAGGTTCATTTATAGTGTTGAGAATTAATTGTCACTTAATATGCTGTCATTGGCTTTAACGGGTGAATTTGACGACCCCATTGTCGTTGTTGTTGTAACTGGCACTGCATCAAAATGTTCGACATAGTCACATTCTGAGTCGCTGTCATTAATATTCGGCGGTACTGTACTGACAGCATCGCCATCCCCGTGAAAAGATCATCTTTTATTTCGTTTGAAGGGTTCGCTCAAACTCAGTTGTCAACGTTCGAAAATTTCCCCTCAACCCTGTACAGTCATTCCACAGGCAGCTGGTCATTCTGTCGACGACTAAAACCGGAAGTACCACTTTTGTTGGTACGAAGCTTCTGAATGGCTCATCTATTGTATTCAACCAATCAACAGGATTATAAGATCGCAAAACCGGAAACAGGCCCTGTTATGCAGTGTATAGATTCCGTTACCGTAAGGTTAGAGGAAGTTTGACTTTTTCCTATTTCATACCCTGTCAAATGACATTACATGAATAAATGGTGACACGAGATACCTGGGATGAATCCATATAAATAGAGGTAAATCTTCGTCCATATCCCCCCCCCCCCAATTTAACACACCCCAGCCCCACCCACACACTTGCCTATATATTGTGGCCGCCAGTCTTAAATGTATGACAATTTGCAATTCCCCATGAATATATTTAAAATAGTTGCAATTTTTCAAGAATAATCGTGTACGTGGCTGATAAATTTGGAGCGCCCTATAGGCCGATATGCGAATAACATTCGTTGTTGTAGTTTGGGAGTCTTCTGAAATTAATGGGCAGGGGTTTTAAAAATTTGACAATTTTATTTATATTTTCTATGCATTTTAATTAATTTTAAACTTTCATTTTATTCCAACGTGAACCCTAAAACGAAACTTGCAATAATCGAATTTCTTCCGTGAAACATCGGTACCAAAAATTCTCATATATATCCCAACCTGGATGTTGATACTAGAATAAAATACCGGTACACATTTTTGTTGAGTTTGGACCACTGCTGGGAATAAGAAAAAATTATATACTATAAAAACATTTGTACACGATTGTTTCCAACTAAGAAACTGACTATGTATGTTCAGGTGGGTGTCTTAGCATAACATTAAATTAACGCCCCTGGTAATTAATTTACAAACATGGGCACGCGATCCAATATAGTAAAGAATATAGTGAAACAGTAAAGTACATGTATCATGCCTTCTTGTAGACTGGATCCAGCCCCTGTTTCATAATGTATTTTAAACGGGAAACAAGATGAAGTAACTCTGCCTATTAGGAAATGCTTGAAATAGGGACTGGACGGAACGTCACAAGGGAGCTAACTTTACAAGAATTTTTTTTGTCACCAATGAAAACTCCGTATTCTGACCCCGCCCCCAACTCAAAGGATTTGATTGGTTCGTTCATATACGCACGCTGGAAGCAATGCGTTCATGTGACGTCAACAATGAGAATGACGTTACTACCATGACCTCAACAATGGGAATGACGTTATTGCCGAGACGTCACAATATGCCGTTAGAATGAAATTGATACAAATATTGCGACCGAAGGTAAAAACATGTCAATCGTCCAGACTAACCACGCCTCCAGATGGAATCTTTACACGACGAAACCCATCAAATCGTCCAGTCTCTATTTTAAAAATATTTTTTTCATTTTTTTTTTCATTTTTTTTCTCATTCTAATTATTAAAGATCATTTTATTATTAATAATAGTACATATGAAATAGAGACTCATCCAGTCTAGCCTTCTTGATAATTAACACGATATAAATAAGGACTCTTCATCTAGTCTGCAACTTGTACGTGGCCCACTATTGGTATGTATTGGCCCCTCCCTCTGTTTTATTGATTGATGTGATCAAGGTTCTAGTGATTGTACTCTGTCCTAAATGGGCTTGTTTCTAGTACAACAAGCAGCCAGAGGATGCTAGGTCCCCCGCCGAAATGGCAGCAATATGTTTTAGCATTGTTGGTCTTAGGGGATATACATGAGGGAGGCAACTGCTGCTTCATAGGCGTTGGATGTGGAAGGGTCTTTCTGCCTTCCCAAGTTTTAAGATCAACTCAGAACGATTGACTGAAAGTTGATTGCTTCTGTGATATAGTTTCCATGCAGTGAAGCACCGAGAAGCATCCCCAAGTGACATCTCAAGGAATTATCTGCAAACCAAATTTGACGAGAAGCTGAAGGCATCCTCAACCTACTGCCCGGAAACCAAATTTTAAATTGCCACCAGTTGTCGCCACCTGTAGGTGCAAGTGAGCGAAATGCAATCCCAAGCATCATCTCATGGCATGGTAGCCTACATGTATTAGCCTATAGTATCTTCTACAGGGGGCTAATGATCGGCTGATGCAGCAACAACAACATTTTCCCAGTTAGAAGGCAGATTTTGAAATCAAAAACGAGGCCGCGCTATGTCATCAGTCAACTGAGACAGTCAAGTGGTTGTGTATGAAGATTGGGGTGGGTCTTATCTAATAGTGATCCAATGAATATGCTCGTATTAGTTTAAAATGGCGGGATCGAATGACCAATCACTGAACGGGAGACAGCTGGAACAGTACGTTGACACTGTCTGTTAATACAGGGGCGTCGGAAGCAAATTCAAAGTGGTACGGCCACTATCATTGCACTTTAGGTGAGGATCCAGGGGCCGCCCAGGCCCCAGATGCTCCTGGGGTCTAGATCGCCGAAGAAGCGTTCTGAGCGATTCCTGGCGTCAATCAAAATCACTCTGCATTGAAGTGTATTTTTAGTTCTTTCCTAACCCTTTTACCATTGAAAACGCAATCGATGGTGGTTTTCTGCGATGCTGAATTACAAAAAATTGTGTATAGTATAGTACTGTATCCTAGGCACATCGTGTAGAAGTAACCGAGATGATGCATCGATAATGTATACCAAATTTTACATTGAGCATTTGAACAGTGTCAGAGATAGAGATCATTAATGATTTTACATAAATTAAAGATGGTTTCCCATCCTTCCCGTCACTCAGAGGAACTAATGTGGTTATTCATTAATGCAAGTCTCTTCATACATCGATGCTGTAAATCAAGTTTCGTATAGAACATTTGAATGGTATCAGAGATAAACATCATTAAAGATTCTGAATAAATTAAAGATGGCCGCCAAGATTTCCGCCCAATCAGAGAAACCAGATCTGTCATTCATCGTAAGTCTCTTGATGCATCAATGATGTATACCAAATTTTCCACTGAGCACTCCAACGGAATCAGAGATAGATCATTAATGATTTTGCCTAAATTAAAGATGGCCACCAAAGGTTTTCAGTCAATCAGGTCCCGATTCAAAGTATCTGGATGTATTGATGATATATACCTACCTTCATATAAAACAATTGAATGGTAACCGAGATATGTATGCTATCATTATCGATTTCGCATGAATTAAAGATGGCATCAAGGGTTCCCAGCTAATCAGAAAAGCCTGTTTGGTAATTCGTTGAAAGTTGCTTGATGTATCGATGATGTATATCAAATTTCGTATTGAACAGTTGAATGGTTTCCGAGATATGGATCATTATCCATTTTGCATGAAATTAAAGATGGCTGCTAAGGTCCCAATCAGGTCCCAATTCTAAAGGCTTCTGGTCCTTGACTAGGCAAATAAGCATACCAAATTTGGAATTCATCAGCGAAACAGTTTTCCGGCTATCTCGCTCACGAACGGACGTACGGACAGACGGACGTACAAGATGATGACAATACCCGATGGCCAAAAATGGCCGAGGGGTAAAAACATGGGTCTGTGCCTGATAAATTTTAAGCCTTTTGGGGTTGCAACTCATTCATAGAAAGCTCCCTGTACATGAACAACTGCACTGACAACTGCATGCCATCATCTGTCAGTCTGAAGACCAGCAAGGTTGAATTCAGTTCAATTCAGGAAATTGATCATATGCACAGTGTGCACCCAACATAGGAACACAGTTGTAATTAATATAGTAATATACGTGTGATGACAAATGATTCGTGCAGAAGCTTCAGGGTAAATCCTATGATGTGCAATACAATTATTTGTTAGCAAAATTGAAGGAAATGTTGTCCTTCGTTTAAGAGGGCACGAAATTCAAAAATCAGGGATTCAGTACTGCGGGGATTTTACCGCCAGTTATTTCACATTATACTTCTGAAATAAAATATGATTCATGCAAAAGCTTTAGGGTAAATCATATGATGTGGAATAGAATGATTTCATATAGCAAAATTGAAGGCCCATTTTGACTGGAACGGACAAGAAGAAGAGAAACTCAGTGGTGCCACCTTCAGGCAGATGTTGCTGAAATGCAATACGGACTGGCGTCCTGTTGCAAGGAATGCGTATTCCGAATTTCGGAATAACCCAACACAGCATTAGGAAGTTATCGCTTCGAACAGATGTACACGGAAAAAAAATCTATTTTGACCCAGTGGCGCCACCTTCAGGCATGTCAGGCCGATGTTGCTGAAATGCAATACGGACTGGCCTCTTGTCGCAGGGAATGCGAATGCTGAATTTCGGAAGAATCCAACAGAGCGTTAGGAAGTTATCGCTTCGAACAGACATGCACGGACGTACACGAACATCCACGGACTCAAAGAAGCAAGAACCAGTGGCGCTACCTTCAGGGAGATGTTGCTGAAATGTAATACGGACTGGCGTCTTGTCACAAGGAATGCGTATTCTAATTTTGGAAGAATCCAACAAAAACTTTAGGAAGTTATCGCTTCGAACAGACATGCACGGACGTACACGGACATCCACGGATGCAAAGAAGCAAGAACTAGTGGCGCCACCTTCAGGCAGATGTTGCTGAAATGCAATACGGACTGGCCTCTTGTCGCAAGGAATGCGAATGCTGAATTTCGGAAGAATCCAACAAAGCGTTAGAAAGTTATCGCTTCGAACAGACATGCACGGACGTACACGAACATCCACGGACACAAAGAAGTAAGAACCAGTGGCGCCACCTTCAGGCAGATGTTGCTGAGATGTAATACAGACTGGCATCTTGTCGCAAGGTATGCATATTTCGAATTTCGGAAGAATCCAACAAAGCATTAGGAAGTTATCACTTCGAACAGACGTACACGGACATTCACGGATACGAAGAAGCAAGAACTAGTGGCGCCACCTTCAAGCAGATGTTGCTGAAATGCAATACGGACTGGCGTCTTGCCGCAAGGAATGCATATTCCGAATTTCGGAAGAATCCAACAAAGCGTTAGGAAGTTATCGCTTCGAACAGACATGGACGGACACACGGACATCCACGGACGCAAAGAAGCAAGAACTAGCGGCGCCACCTTCAGGCAGATGTTGCTGAAATGCAATACGGACTGGCGTCTTGCCGCAAGGAATGCATATTCCGAATTTCGGAAGAATGCAACAAAGCGTTAGGAAGTTATCGCTTCGAACAGACATGGACGGACACACGGACATCCACATACGCAAAGAAGCAAGAACCAGCGGCGCCACCTTCAGGCAGATGTTGCTGAAATGCAATACGGACTGGCGTCTTGCCGCAAGGAATGCATATTCCGAATTTCGGAAGAATCCAACAAAGCGTTAGGAAGTTATCGCTTCGAACAGACATGGACGGACACACGGACATCCACGGACACAAACAAGCAAGAACCATTTTAAAGTCCCCGGCCGCGTTGCGGCGGGGGACAATAAATTGAATTGAATTGTTCCACGGTTTGGTGTTGCACTGACATGACCCATAACATTCCAATGAAAAACTCCTCACAGTAATGATATGTCTATGTCTATCTCGCCTTGAAGCAGTGATCAGCCATCGAAAATATAGTCCCCTGGCAAGGCATGTTATCGAGTTTAACTGGAATAAAATTACAAGCTAAATATAACAAATGGCACAAAACTTTCTGTCCGTACAAACGGCATGTGATTGTTTGTTGGAACGAAGGTGGGAAACAGTCAAGACCAATTTGACCTTGGGAAGAGATCACGGCCGATCTTGTTCATCAAACTGTGTCATATTAGAAGATACCAAGCGGAAAAGAGTCGAATTACGATACCAGGAATGATTTGGACCAGGTAAGCATCGCAAAATTATCTCACATTCCTCGGTGAGGAGAAAACTGAGCAATACATACCCTTGGGCATAAACGTGAGAAAATTATGTTGAAAACTGGGCTCCCCGTGATGGTTTTAGGTGAGTACATTACATTGTGCCGATCAAGCTCTATTCTGGTCAAATATTCTGTACGTATTTACAAATGGTATACACAGCCACCCTGTATAGCACAATGATGCATGCAAACACATTTGAAGACATTTTTAAAAATCCATTTGGTACTGAATTTCTGTTAAGAAGGCCTCTATATGGTGATAGTTCTCTTGATTATTCAATCAAACTTTGCACCCATATCAGACTCAAATTTTGATCCTGAACATTCTATTAATAATGGAAAAATTACAGACATAAGTTTATAGCGTCGTAGGCTTTGGATTATGGATTATGAGAGGAAATAAATTTCTGTTTTGGTATCATTCCCTCTTACAACATGCTAAACAAGAACGGGGAACAATTCTTCAGCAGTCCATGAATTGATCAACTGGGGTACAGATTAGCCACATATATGCAACTCAGTGTATGTAACCACCACTGAGTTGCACATCCTTACTAGGGCAAGCATCAGTAGCGTCATTTTCTTCGTGCCCAAACATGAGAAAATGTACAATTGACTATGGCATTTAACGGGTTGTAAACATGTCAAATATACTTCTCTCCCCCGACACAAAGTATCTGGCTCATCCCTGCAGCGCAAGTACATGTAAATAGCACCAAACCATGTCACTATATTCCTATCACGCTCAAATGTTGAAAATGGCCTAACTACAACAAACGCTCCAATGCGCATGCACCGCTTCAAAGCAGAAATATAAAAACCACTTTACGATATGTCGTAAAGAAGAAGGCGTCATCAGCTAGTGGGCGGGGCCTAATGCACGTGGTCAAGCTCCATCTCCGTTACCCCAGCAGCTGATGACGCCTTATTTACGACATATCGTAAATTGTTTGTGTTATTAGCGGTGCATGCGCATTGCAGTGTTTGTTGGACTTGACTGCCATTGACATGGTTTGGTGCTATTTACGTGTACTTGCGCTGCAGGAATGAGCCAGATACTTTGTGTCGGGGGAGAGAAGTATATTTGACATGTTTACAACCCGTTAAATGCCATAGTCAATTGTACATTTTCTCTTGTTTGGTCACAAAGAAAATGACGCTACTGATGCTTGCCCTAGTAAGGATGTGCAACTCAGTGGTGGTTACATACACTGAGTTGCATATATGTGGCTAGGGTACAGATATGCTACAAGTTTGGACTGGTGCCCAATATTCTTTACGAATTGATTTCAGTACTCATACATCAAAATATACCAGGAATACATACTGGGATTCATAAATGATGGCAATTTATCTGGATTTCCTATGGGCGGAATTAACCAGCTGTGATACATAAATGTCCATGGAAACTTTTCAGTGAATATGAGAATGTGTCGTGCACTTCTTTTGTTGGCAGTTGGATTATTAGACTGTTTATCGTAACTTAAACAGGTTGGGGAAAATACCTTGATCGGGGTATTATACCTTGATCAAGGTATTAGCCTATTGCCCAATCGTGGTATAGGCTATGTCAACTTCAGTTTTTATATATTTATGGAAAATGTGGACATTCACAAACATGCCGGACTGCATGAATCTTTCAACAACATTCATTGCTTCATTATTCCATGATTTTCACGGCAACGTATTGCTTCGTTTTATGCGACTATCATTCAAATTAGCCACTTAAATATTTCAAAAATGAAACATGGCTTCAAATGACATTCGGTGAAAATTATTCTGCAAAATGAAAAAAAAAACATCGGGTGGCATTACTTTCCACAGCTGTCCTGCAAATCAGTAGCTTTTCTTGTTGCCGTGAATTTCAGGTATACCTGCAATTCTGTCACATTTTTGTATTCCTGTACTGGAGGTTAAATATTTTCATCTATTTCCTGATAACCAGCTACAGTGTGATGTAGCTAATTTCCATCCTTCTGTCCATCCCACCAATGCTGTGATAACAATTCAGCCGAGCGATTTGAAACTTGGGGACTAACTTTACACCAGCGAGACAGCAGTTGGTATTGATTTCACTGAGCATTCATTGAAATCCAAGATGCCTGTCATCTTGGATTTCTTTTCCACAACCAAACACAACTCCCATCAACATTTGCCACACAAAATACATTTCATGGTGAAACTAGCAGGCCTTATATACCCTTGGTTTTGCAAATTTACCGATCATTAGTGAACATCAGTTTATTACTCCTCGGCCAAAATTTGGCCGAAGGGTATTGTCGTCGTCATGTGCGTCCGTCCGTCTGTCCGTCTGTCCGTCACACCTTTCTCGTTACCAAGATATCTTTAGAACGACTTACCCTAGGCACACCATACTTGCAGTGCATATCCGTATGCTCGTGACCCAAAACCCAATTGAATCTGGACCTGATTGGTTGGAAACTTTGGCGGCCATCTTTAATTTATGCGAAACCATCACAGCTTTCTTGTTACCAAGATATCTTTAGAACGACTTACGCTAGGCATACAAAATTTGCACTGCACATCCATATGCTCATAACCCAGAACCCTATTGAATCTGGACCTGATTGGTTGGAAACTTTGGCGGCCATATTTAATTTATGCGAAATCATTAATCTTGTCTATCTTAGGTACCATTTCTCTGTTCAGTGTGAAACTTGGTATAGATCATCGATGCATCAAGAAACTTCAAAGGAATGACCAAACCAGTTTCCCTAATTCGGTGAAAACCTTGTCGGCCATCTTTAATTTATGCAAAATCTTTGATGATATATATCTCTGATACCATTCAAGTGTTCTATACGAAACGTGGTATACAGAATCGATGTATCAAGAAATCTGCAATGTATAACCACATCAGTTCTTCTGAGTGGCGGGAAGGATAGGCAGCCATCTTTAATTCATGCGAAATCATTAATGATCTCTATCTCTGATAATTTTCAAATGCTCGATGTAAAATTTGGTATACATCATTGATGCATCAACAGACAGTTATGGTTTTTCTGATTGGGCAGAAACCTTGGTGGCCATCTTTAATTTATGCAAAATCTTTAATGATGTATATCTTTGATACCATTTCAGTGTTCTATATGAAACTTGGCATACAGCATCCATGTATCAAGAGACTTGCAATGAATAACCACATCAGTTTCTCTGAGTGGTGGGAAGGATGGGCGGCCATCTTTAATTCATGCGAAATCATTAATGATCTCTATCTCTGATAATTTTCAAATGCTCGATGTAAAATTTGGTATAGACTTATGTAATGAATACCGGTTTCTCTGATTGGACGGAAACATTCAAGGCCATTTCTAATGGCAAAATTTTTTATAATGTGTATATTTGTTACTTGACTGCTTGGTGTTCCTGAAGTCTTGCTTCAAATTGAATACATTATGAATGGCTGGCGCCCAGAGCCGAGGGGTTTTCAGATGCGCAGCTTCGTATTTTGATATTATAGCTAAAGATACTTATGTGTATCCCAAATGGGAGATCTCCTTGTATCCCAAATGGGATATTATTGTCAAAGACTTTGGGCTGGAATATCTAAAAGATATGATGTATGCAATATATGCAAATAGTAAATTATTCTTTAGACTTTAGAATTATGATAATCTCTGATCTTGTCAGAATATATTTTTTAATACCGGTATGTAGCTTGCCTCCTGCATAATTTGGCCTCGTGTAGTGAAAGTAAAATGTATGTGACACATGTGTAATGTTAATTTCAGATGATCCTAGTCGGCTCCAGGAACTGTTCCATGTTTCACTGGTGCAGCAGTGCCATTACAGCTCATGCATCCGTTAACATCACTGGGTAAACCGATATTGATGAGTATTTTTTTTTTCATTTTCTTAATCTTTCTGGTTTAATTATTTATTGAAAAGAAAGTTGAAATTTTCCAGTGTGGAATAGGCCCATGGTCATGTATAAAGTTTTGAGCAGTTTGTAAAGCAGGCTATGATTCCAGGAACACCACACAGCTTATAAACACTGCTGACAGAGTGTTGTTGGTATTCATTTCCTATACTGTTGATATTGGTCGTCACATACAGTTGCCATTGATGATTGCAGATCATGTCAGATGATCACTCTCAGCCTTGCCATGTTTATATGTGGTAGATTATCTGCACAACATACATGAACGTATATTCCTTTTTTCATTTCGTATTTTAGGAATGTTGTGGAGAAATGAAGAGGTGGTACATCCATGGAGTGTTTTTCAGCCAGGTATTACTGACAGACTGATGCTACAAGCATGGCAAGTAACATCTATATGTAAATTCAAAACCTGCTAAACATTTGTATTGGACATCTCTATTTTTGCGTCTTTAATAGAAAAGAAAACACTAGCAGAAATCAGACGAATGATACCCAGTCAGGTGTCCTTTCAATGAGCAAAAAACACAGGATGACTCTTTTCCTTTGCAAAAGGTCACTGGCATATAAAACAGGAAATCACTGAAATGTTCGTGTCCGGTCTATATCTGTGAACATTTTCTATCCACAGTTGCAATTTTTTGTGAGTGGATACGCTAGTTGGAGACGATGGGTCACGTACCAAAATTGAAGTCGAGGTCAGAGGTCAAAGGTCACTGTTGCCTAAAATCAGGAAATCATTGATCATTGACATTTTTCTGTCTACAGTTCTAATTTTTGGTGAGTGGATTAGGGGGGGACGATATGTTGCATACAAAACGTAGGTCGAGGTCAGAGGTCAAAGGTCAGTGCTCCAAGTGAAGTGAAAATGATTACTTGGACTTCAGTGAACACGGGAAATTATTACAAAATGAAAGGACCACTAGAAATATCAATCTCGAATCCAGAGTCATTCGGTCCTGTTCTCCCTACAGGCTCTGGTTGCACGGTCAGCATTACAGCTTCCCATTGGATAATGCACGAACGCATAGAACGTGGAACATAACGTAGACGTATCTGTGGAGATCCTGCATGTGACCCGACGTCACACAGGTCTCTGGGACACGTTTGAGAAATGACGTCGTCTGTTTGTATTGTTGCGATTAATTTTCAATTATGAGTCAAGGTCAAGGTCGAAGGTCATAGGTCACTGACCCGAAAATCAGGAAATTATTAAAAATAACTGTTTTTTTGTGTCAGTAGATACATGAGGGGGACACGATGTGTCATATACCAAAATGTAGGTCACTCTGACCCCCAAAATCATGAAATTGTTAAGAATCATGATGTTTTTTGTGTCCATTGATACACATCCTCGCAAGCCAGTGTATCGATCGATCTGTTAGGATCGATACACTGGCTTAGTTAGTTACCGATATGAGTTCTGGATATATCTTGTCATTTGCAGAGCTTTATTAGAAGCCTAGGCCTGACAGCAAGAATATGATATCAACTTTCCCATCCACTTCCTCATGAATTACCAGTATTGCATAGCCTGGCCTTATAGACCATTTCGATTTAGTTTTCACTCTGACTAACCTTAATAAAACTTTTGATTTTTACAGAATGTTGTTGAGAAGTACAGAATAAGACGAGCAAGTAACATTCCCCTTGGTGATCCTGACATCTGTTTACCCTGATAGACCAATAAGCGATGAGAGGCGCTATAAAGATGTTATCCTGCAGGTGCCAGTTGCTCCAAGTGAAGTGAAAATGATTACTTGGACTTCAGTGAACACGGGAAAATATTATAAAGTGAAAGGACCACTAGAAATATCATCCGGTCCTGTTCTCCCTACAGACTCTGGTTGCACGGTCAGCATTAGAGTTTCCCACTGGATAATGCACGAACACATAGAACGTGGAACATAACGTAGACGTATCTGTGGAGATCCTGCATGTGACCCGACGTCACACAGGTCTTAGGGACGCGTTTGAGATTTGACGTCGTCTGTTTGTATTGTTGCGATTAATTTTCTATTATGACGCTATGTCGGTGTTGTTGTTGTTTGACATTTCGCAAAGGATCACGGGACCAAGAATCTTGGCAAATCGAACGACCGTGTTACCAGGGGTCAGATGAAGTGCGGCCATTTTTTCTGCGACGGAAGTGACCCCTGGTGGCGAGGTTGTAGAAATATGAAACTGGAATAACCTACGAACAGAGATGGATTACATGTACATGTGTATATTGAATTGCAGTTGTGTATACAATTACAGTGGTTTCCTGCAATTCTTTGCTACAGTGCAAAACCAGTAATACTGTAGCAATCTTAGTAACTAAAAAAATCTTTCTGATCAGCTGTGTAATGAGATAGGTCCGTAACCCAGATCTTGTACGTCTACTATTTACCCCGCCTTCAGGAAGTTTGTTCTTGATACATATATGTCCTACATGTAAACTGTGGCAACAAAGCTTAAGGGTACCACCGTTTCATGTTACATCCATGTTGCGTTTGATGGACTGAAAATTACACTTGCTCATGGACTGTTTTATTAAAGTATTTGGTTTAATGTGTTTACATTAGAGTAGAATGGCGCCAGAATCATCCATTGTTAACTTGTTGGTTTGACATCTTATTCTCCAATGCACTGATATTTCAGGATGAAAGAACTGTATACCAATCTGAATGTAAATATATATTGAACATTTTACCACTGACTTTTCTTTTGTATAAACTAACATAAGTTGAATATAATAATCTTCCGTTAGTTTCCACTCCATTTCCGCCTGTAATCCAGTTAATTTTTTATGCAGAAAAGGGCACGGAAACTGGATAGAAACCCGCTCTGTTTCTATTGCGGAAACCAAGAGAGTGTTACAGTTTTCAACCAGTTTCAATCCTGTTTCCGGCCTACTTTCCACATAATTTCCGCTGCGGAATCTTGGCGGAAACAGCTTGGGAACTGTAACTCGTCCACTATTCCGCATCTCCGGAATCCTGGGTTCCGCTCAGTTTCCGCTTGGCTTGCTCCATGGTTTCCGCCCAGTTTCTGTCTTGTTTCTGTCCAGTTTACAATTTGGAAACTTGGTCGGAAAGTAGGCGGAAACTGGTTGGAAACCTTTTAAGGACGGTCTGTTTCCAACCTGTTTCCGCTTATTTTCCGCACAGCTGTATTTGGATTTTTCATATTTCCAGCCAGTTTCCGCGCTGTTTCCAGTGCGGAAACCAGCAGAGTGTTACAGTTTCCAACCGGTTTCAATCCTGTTTCCGGCCCAGATTCCACATAATTTCCGCTGCGGAATCTTGGCGGAAACAGCTTGGAAACTGTAACACGTCCACTATTCCGCACCTCCGGAATCCTGGGTTCCGCCCAGTTTCCGCTTGGCATGCTCCATGGTTTCCGCCCAGGTTCTGTCTTGTTTCTGTCCAGTTTACAATTTGGAAACTTAGTCGGAAAGTAGGTGGAAACTGGTTGGAAACCTTTTAAGGACGGTCTGTTTCCAACCTGTTTCCGCTTATTTTCCGCACAGCTGTATTTGGATTTTTCATATTTCCAGCCAGTTTCCGCGCTGTTTCCAGTGCGGAAACCAGCAGAGTGTTACAGTTTCCAACCGGTTTCAATCCTGTTTCCGGCCCAGATTCCGCATAATTTCCGCTGCGGAATCTTGGCGGAAACAGCTTGGAAACTGTAACACGTCCACTATTCCGCACCTCCGGAATCCGGGGTTCCGCCCAGTTTCCGCTTGGCATGCTCCATGGTTTCCGCCCAGTTTCTGTCTTGTTTCTGTCCAGTTTACAATTTGGAAACTTAGTCGGAAAGCAGGCGGAAGCTGGTTGGAAACCTTTTAAGGACGGTCTGTTTCCAACCTGTTTCCGCTTATTTTCCGCACAGCTGTATTTGGATTTTTCATATTTCCAGCCAGTTTCCGCGCTGTTTCCAGTGCGGAAACCAGCAGAGTGTTACAGTTTCCAACCGGTTTCAATCCTGTTTCCGGCCCAGATTCCGCATAATTTCCGCTGCGGAATCTTGGCGGAAACAGCTTGGAAAGTGTAACACGTTCACTATTCCGCACCTCCGGAATCCTGGGTTCCGCTCAGTTTCCGCTTGGGGTGCTCCATGGTTTCCGTGCAGTTTCCATCTTGTATCTGTCCAGTTTACAATTTGGAAACTATGCGGAAACTGAGCGGAAACTGGATGGAATCCGGTTGTTTCCACCCAGTTTCCGCCCTGTTTCCGAATTCGGAAACTGGCACATTTCACCCAGTGATGATGTCTTGCCGGCATCATTAAAAACTGTTGACCGCTTCTCTCTTGCAGGAAACAAGCCTATGTTTATGTATACTATGATTGTCTTTTTGAATTTGGTACTAATTCTGTCATATGAAATATGAACTAGGTCTTTGGATTATGGACGCGCATATTCTCTAATGGACGACGGTTGAATTATGAATGACGGACCAGACGCTTGTAACACATTCAAGACAAATATATTGCAAGCATGGGAATAGAAACGAATGGAATATCTTATTTCATTGTTGGTACTCAATGGCGACGGACGTCCCCCTATACACCCCCCTCCCCTTATTGAAATAGCATATACTCTCTTAGTTTTTACTCAGTTGGAAAGGAATTTAGGATAAAAACAGATACTTCACATATGATAGAAGAGATATTGATCGGAGCAATTAAAATTGAAAGACCTTTATTTTGATAAGAATGGATTGATTTGGTTAAAAATTGCAGATTGTACCTTCGACGGACAGACGTACAGACCAGGACAGGGTTATCCCCTTGGATGTAACACCTGTACCTGCCAGAACGATGGTGTATTTGCTTGTACCCTCAAGAAGGGTGCTGGGCATAAACGAGGTTTAGTCTACATGCACACATAGTTAACAGAAGATACCCCGAGCTCGTCAGGAATACGTAATGTGATAAGAAATATTTGTGTGAAATTCCCCATACTTGTTTGCCCATGGTAGTCAATTATTGTACTTTGTGTGTACCGGTGTCAAGAGGAACGTTACCTTGGTCTGTGATTTTTTCATTATTTGGTAACTGGGAAGATAATTGTTCCTGAACACAAACTTGAAAAAGGGACATTATTTCCTCTCATACCCATATAAATACAGCGAACAAAGAGTAATTTGGATTGAATATATTTCTAATAACACAGAATTTTTTTATATTTTGTTACTTAAGATTGTCCATACAATCGGCGGATGTACTCACCCGGAGATACCTATCCACTTGATTGTAACACCTGTACCTGCCAAAACGACGGTCTTTTCCGCTGTACTGAGATAGCATGCCCTAAAGGTAGGTTAACTTCAAACTGAAAGATTCTAACCGGTTTGTTTGGGATTAATTTCTTGTTCAGCTGCACACATTATTTCGTTCTTAAGGAATTTATATTATATGGATGAAACGTCATGTACTGTAGCCCATCAGAACAATTTTGAAACGATCCCCAATCACGGCCTCGTCAATGGAAGTAGAAACATTAGTTTAAAACGGTTATTGTGCTTGTCATGAAAACGAAAACAATATGATACCATGAAATCTCAAAAGAGTATTTGAAATTGGGTCCGAATTTCTTCTTGTTTGAAAATTTGAGAGGAATTCAATTTAACCATCGAATATTTTTTAAAAATACCAAATGCGTATCGCTGATCAATATCCTTAATCCATAAGATTCATTGTAAAGCCGTCATCTAGAGAACGATGTATTCGTTCGGATAAAAATGGTTTTATGTGGTGAAAATTGCAGATTGTACCTACAACGGACAGGCGTACAAACCTGGAGAGAGCTATCCCCTTGAATGTAACACATGCACATGTCAGAACGACGGTGTCTTCGCCTGTACTCTTAAATACTGCCCCAAAGGTAAGTGACGACTCCATAATCTCGATCTCCGTGATCTCCATAATGTTGTCTTACATGCGCATATTTGAAAGTATTTAAAAGAGATGGAATAATCGCCTTTTGAGGAACAATGAACCTCGACTACTGCTTGAAGGTACATCTGACATTCAGCTGCAAGAGAGTATTCATTCAGATGAATTTCCCAGTTGTTTTTTCCAGTCGCTCTTCAGAATATATTGTCATGGTTAGACTGGGATTTGTATAACACGATGTTCATGCGCGTACGACCTCCGGCCCCGAGTTAAGCGGGATCAGACAAAAAACTACGTTGCGTTTAGCCTGATATCAGTGGATGATATTTATCACCATATCTGAGGAGTTTGAGCGAAGGCGCAAAGGTTCACGTATTCTAGCTCTCGAATCATGACTGTGTTTCACTGAGCTGTTCGTCATGGGATACTCGTCAACTCGAGCAAGATCAGAATATCATACAAAGATTGGGATGGGCGGTATTTTCACGCCAGGTCGCACCTCCTGACGTAGTTAATATCGATAAATCGTTATCAATCACCGCCATAAAACAAGGCAAAACTCCCAAAAGCCTCACTCGAAGTTTCTCAAATTTGATAATATTACACAGGCAATATCTTTGGGTTACGTTTCGTACTTTGTGTAATCAAGAAAACGTCTTGGAATTTCATGCAGAAATAATGCAAATCAGTTATGCGGAACTTGACAGTTTATTTCTAATAAATTTGGCCTTTCGATTATGGACGTGGGAAATCTTCATGGACGACGACTGGCAACTTAATGTCTTATCACGCCAGCTTATATCTGAATTAAAAACCCTCATGTCATTTTTTCAACAATATGTATGATACCAATATTATTTTGTTTAGACTGCATCCAAGAAGAACGAACGTATAAATCCGGAAAAAACATTTAAGATTGACTGCAACACTTGCACGTGCAACGACGGTGTCCCTAGCTGTACGAAAATAAGCTGCTTCAAAGGTAAACTATTATTCTGTGAAACCGTAAAATGCATGATCTGAAATCTCAAATACATGAAAAATATACCCCAGGAAGTGATGTCGCATTGATACCTGAACACATACATTGACCACATTTTCAGTCCAACTGTCATGCCGATATGATTTCGAGATAGAAACAATTATTCGCAAAGCATGCATTGCCGTCGAGGTTAGTTTAAAACATAAAAATAACTATTGTTCGAGAATTGAATTTGCAATTGAAGACCATAATTGGTGACAAAATAATTGTTCAGTGGAACTTATACATCTGGCAGAATGAATCATCCCTAATATGGTCAAACTTTGATTGTTTGACAATGTTGGAAGGTCCGTTTTGACGTGCAATGAAAACTGTGTAAACCGATCATGCTTGAGACCAGTTTATTGTGTCGGTTTTGACAGAGTTCTGGTGTACCAAGGTTCAATTTACTTTCAAGTACTATGATCATGTATAATACCGGTGTTTGGAGATTGATTGGTTTACTAAGGTGTCGGTATTCACAGGTTTCAGAGTAGTAAGAAATGTGTCAACGCTTGCAAGGAAAACCAGTGTTAACAGACGCGCTTCAGAGAAATAGAAAACATTACCATTATATCTTAAAAGTTCTGTTGAACTTGGACGAAAAACTGGCTCTTTCAACTTCGCCAATACTAAAAGATAATTTCCAAGTTGTGTCAGTTATAGCTGACACATGGAATATGGAATTGGTCTTTGTATTATGGACCTGGATATTCTTTAATGGACTACGGCGGGATAATGAATGACGGACCAGGCGCTTGTAATATATGTATATTATTCGTCCTCGATTCCTTCTCTTCCTTCTGAGTTTCTCGGGTTTTAACGGGTTAACGGATTGCTTCCTAATCTGTCCGGATACATGTGGGACCCGGTAAAAACTGTTTCGAAATGGTATAATTGCCATTAAAATTCGGGAAATTTTATGGCCAGGAGGTTGAAATTGACACATGTGTATGCTTAGCCATGTTAACCAAAATAACAGCACCGCCTCATTGAAACAGGAATAATATACTTGTAATGTATTTTTAAATGACGTACCGTGACCGAATGTATTCTTAAATGACATAACTGACAGTGTTAAAAGGGCTTTTGTTATAAGACATTGTATTGAACCGGATGACAAGTTTGCACTAATTGTTATAAGATATCATATCAAACTGGATGTTTTTTCCTTAATTAGGATGCACACATAATAGTAAACAATACGAACATGGAGCAACATTTAAAGATGGCTGCCAAGACTGTACATGTTGGAAGAATGGGGAAGTGACTTGCAGCAACAAAAACTGTGCCCCAGGTGAGTACAGGTGTACTTTAGTCGTGAAAAGAAATCAAGTAATTTGCTTTTCGTATTCAAATCCAATTATTAGAATTTCTACATTATTGATTATCGCCAAATATTACATTTTTGGAGAAAACCCTGTACTCACCCTCATAGTAGCAAGGTATATGCCTTTAAGAGGTATATACCTGTCTGGTACCTTAGATGTGCCTTAATTATACCTTAATTTTAGAGTGTACCTCAACGATACCTTGCAGCCGAGTTGGCTTATTGTACCTTCAATAGGTATATACCTCAACAGTACCTCTTGAGGTTCAGAAGGTGTGCCTTGAGAAGGTATATACCTGATCAGTACCTGGCAAAGTTTCTACCAGTACCTCCATGGTGCCTTATCTACTTAGCTTAATTTTCAGCAAATTGAACTGTATCTTGATGGTACCTCTCAGACTTGAAATTTCATTCAAGCCAAAGCCCTGTACCTTCTTGGTACCTTATGAACTTGGTTAATTTTACATCAACTAGGGGTGTACCTTGTTGATACCTCCTAGACTTAGACATTTACTCTAGTCAAATATATGTACCGGTACCTGTACCTTATCAACATCTTCATTTTCAACAAATTGGACGTGCGACGCATTTCTCAACATTAACATTTGTTCCACTGGACAGTATTGTACATTTTGACAGGTTCAAATCACAGTTTGCAAAGAAAACAGAGGTCAGTCTTTCGTATAAGAATATTGTTTCTGCTTTTACATACTGGTAACCGTACTGAAAAACCTTTCATCCAGAACCATTCTTGTACCCAGACAGACCATTGTTCACCTATGTCTGGGGACACGTTCATGAAAGACGACTCATAAGAAGCACAGTTCCCTGGCTTGAGGGATACTTGGTGGTAGATGCCTAAGTATATATTTCAATAAATTATGATATTTTTGTTCTTTTTTTTTCTACTTTTTTTTCAATTTTTGTTTTTGTTTTTTTTCACTTTTCCTGCATTTGTGTCTCTCAGCTTTAACACAAGTAAAGTCATTTCCATTTCTGTCAAGCATGGCAAATCTAAGAATCATAGTTTTAAAAAAAATTCGTACCTTGATTTCTATGAATTAAGAAGCAAATTTATTTTATTTTATTTTTTTGTTAATTCTCATAACCACTAAATCGAGATGGAGAGAGAAAACGATAACAAATGGATTGTGTTACTACAATGACGTCACTGGAGGATTTTCCTCCCTCTGAAAAGCCTAAGTTTAACACAGAAGTAAATGACAAAAAACTTCCCATAGAGAATAGTTTAGCTCCCAATTTAACATATAATTTAAACAGACGAACTATCTTTTACTTCGCCAAGTTGTAGAAATTTATCTCAAGTATCAGTTGAGATTTTTATACGAAAAACCTGCTAGGCCTCAGTGGGTTGAAAAAAACCCTGTTGCGCGGGTGGCTGTTACGGCACCGTAATTGACAGAACAGCCGATCTTTTGTTTGGGAAGTAGTCCATAGTTTCGGATTATTGGTCCCCCCTCAAAAATATTTATACATCAGAGCGCCCGGGTCTGACCACATGATAATTATCCTTTTCTTTTTGATAACCAGTATTTATAGTACCAAGCTTCTAGGTACTACCATTCCTTCAAAATGACATATGCGGAGGGGTGGCTCGATTGAGCTATATGGCGGATCGGGTCGCGAACAATCTCCTGACTTCGATTGCATATACCTTTCGTCTAAACGGCTGCAGGAATGATCTCTGCCCCACCGTAGTAAAAATGTAGAACGGAAGGAACACTTCGTATGATTCGATGATATTCCATTGGTTTGGAGTTTTGATTGGCATAGATCATCACCGCGTGATGGATAACGCATGAATGAAAGAACGTACTGGTTCTAATTTCAGGTTGTAGCCATAGATACCTACCCTTCCCATCCCCGTCATTTTTTTCAATGAAAAGTCCACCATTGTGTTGCCAAGCCGCGTCACACCTCTGTAAATTTTGTAAAACTGCTCTCCCTCAAAAGAGTTCGTTTGCGTTTGTCTTGATAAAGTACCGTACTGATGTTATTTATGACATAATTGAAATATATAATTGTGTTGTGGCCGAATGGTTAGTGTCTGACTCTGACCCGGAGTGCTACAACTGGCGTGGGTTCGCGCCTCGCCAGTGACCGCTTACGTATAGATTTGGAGCTGTTTGTAAAAAGCGGAAAACGGATCGAGGCTTGGTGAATGGGTCGCGAAGTCAACCTTCGTCAGCCTCAGTTTCGTACGTTTTTCAGGTGTTTAAAAATAGGGTTATGTTGCATATGGGGTATGTGACAAAAATCGGCGTGGTCGACCCCATATTTTGAATAGCGTTTTTATCTTGCCTCCAGACGGGGAACACTGAGGAGAAATCTTGTGGCAATCGATTGTCAAGATTTCTCCAGGAAGTGAACGAAATATGGCGTATTTAATAGATTTTCCAGAAAATTTGGAGTACGTTCCTAGGGAAGAAAATTTATCTCGGGTTAAATTCGCATAACTGGCTTATATGTTAAATTAATGGTATGAGCATTCCCATGAAGAAAATATGTACTTTTATATGGGTTTTCTGCATGGTTTGGCAACTCGGAAAGACGGAAGGGCTATGCCGAGGGTTTATTTCCAGCAATGAGGGGTCTACTGTGGACTGCACCCTTGGAGTCGATTTTGACTAGCCTGCTACCCTAAATTATTGTTACATTACTTACATATACAATTTTGCCAGGGAACCAGGCTACTTTTGCGTTTTGCTGTACCGGGGATTTTTGTGAAGTTTTAGTCTGAACGTGGCACTCCGTTTAGCAGAAAAGTTTATATTCTTGTGTTCCAACCATCCAAGTTGCGTTTGTGTGTCAAATTCTTAATGTACGGTCGTTGAGATGTAGAACTACAAGGCATATTGATACCGTAGACGACAAAAGTGAAGAAGAAAGAAATGTTGTTTGGAAAACAACAACAACAAATTGATAAACAACAACAACGGAACTGGGAGCTGTGTACAACATGCACGGGTGGGCGGTGGAAGACGACGGACGTGTGCGATCGAGCTGAGTCGGACAACACGTATTGCTCGATCGAACACCGCGCGCCGTCTACTTTCTCAGTTTCTCAAGCATAAGAGAACAAACAGCATTTCGGGAATATAGCACCATACCCAAACAACATTCAACAACAACCAGCTGACAACAACAGCAACAACAACAACAACAACAACAGGCAATGATTTGCAAGTATATACCTGTAAGTATCTATAACTAGGTGAAGAAACTTATGTACTGTCTCCGTGTCTGTTTAGATAATATATCCTAGACGTTTTTGTCAATATTTCGGAGACAATTTAGAATTTATCGTACAACAGTGAAACTTCACACAACTAAAAAATACAAATTCTTTCCTGTATCTGACCCTCAACCTTGCTGCCCCATAACAAACTTCCATGCATGTTATTGGTCACTACCTTTTCTGATGTAAACATCTGAGAAGGGCTGTGTTATGCATTGCATCATGGGTTGTTTTGGGGCAGCAAGGTTTACTTCATCTTCACAACGAATACAATCTTCTATTTGCGAGCCAAAGGCGAACCCTTGACCAACTTGCATAGCAGACCGCGTTCCGCCCACATTCCAGTTACGTAACCTAGAAAGAACTGTGCTGATGGTTAAATACGTTAGGGTTTTACTTTCTGTGCTAAACTATTCGCAAACTATTTAATCCAAGCCTGCATAACAATAAGATATTAATGGATAGATCAGTGAAATTTTATAGACATCTGTGCGTTATTTCACTCAATTCAAGCTCTTCAATGAGGTGAGGTCGAATCGATACACTGACGGATACACAAGTGATCTGAATGGTCAATATATCCACGATATGTTGCTTTACATTGAACACGATACATTGCCCAAGCGTACCAGGGGCTATATCTAGTATAGAGATACCCCTGGTTTTAGCGAGGATGGGTTTACTTGTGCCATGACGTATCTCATTAAAATCTGTTGAGAATTGTCGATCACCGATACCTACCATGTTACTTTGGGTCCACGATGACGTTGATCTGCCAATGTTATAACATGCAAGCTTGACGTTGTGCGTCAAAAAATAGCCCACAAATCTCCCATCTAATATTTGTTTATCGCTCCGAAATATCGCCAAAAACATCTCGGATATATTATCTGGGACAGACAGTAGATCAATACAATGCCCAACGCTACACTGACCTGGTTTGATAGCCGCGAAGAGCTGATCACTGTCTCTGTAATCCATTTTTGTATATCAAAGGGTGAATGAAATTTGAAGTGGTTATGAAAAGGTTGAATTAGCACGATCGGGCTATTTGTCCTTTTTGTACGTATTGTCCAATAACCCCACGTTTTCTTATCAATAGCCTGGTCTGTTAACATTGACATTTCCATATCTCGGAAAAAACGAAGGCGTGTCATGTTTATAATTATTTCTGCCATCCTGATTTAATTTTGAATAGGCTAAGTAGGTGATTTCTCACTTTTGATGTCAACTGATAGGATACAATAATATATATTTTATCGATGTTGATCAAGTTTTATAATAATTGCCTATAATATATTCATCTTGCAGATTCTGACTTAGTACAAGTAACGCAGTTAGCAGGATATTCAAGACCCAAACCTGGAATCTTAATTTTGTCAGTGGCACAGCAGTATAGTGTAAGTATTTGTCTTTTCTCATTAACAGGATTGTATGATTTTAGCCAGAGATATCCCAACGGACAGACATTTTTCAAATTTGGACAGACAAGAATTTGAAAATTTAACATGGGAGAGATATGAAGAAAGGGAATTTAGTAGACTGTCCAATTCTAGCAAAATGAGATACTTGGACATGTAATTGGGCAGACCTTCCACCAGCATGACCAACCCTAGAGTGTGTCAGCCCGGATATAAAATCTACAAGCGTCTGGTCCATCAATCATAATTCAGCCGTCGTCCATTAAAGAATATCCATGTCTATAATCCAATGGCTCAGTTGCACATCATTGAGAGAACAGTTGATCAGCTACTGAGTTGTGTAATTTCACTTTCGCCTATCTGTTAAACCATGACTATTTTGAACTGGTGATAGCTGGCATAATTTTATACATGTACTATATTTTCCCAGTATTCGAAGAATATGTCATTATTTGCTGGAATACTGGGAAAATATAGTACATGTATAAAATTATGCCCGTTATCAAGAGTTAAAATTACTCTCAATGGTTAAAACATAGCGAAAAGTTAAATTATATAACCCAGCAGCTGCCCAACTGAAGTCACAGATCAGTGAACAGACGGGTTCTCCTTTGTTCTCTCAATAATGTGCAACCGAGTCATTCTGATTGTGATATTCACAATTAGAACAAAATGTTAATTTAGAACAGAGCTAGATATTTCATTCTCGGTCATGGGTGATATGTAGTTTGGTTGTACGTGATACTGTAATTTAGTTTATGCCTCAAACCCCAAAACTGAAAAAAAGATGACCGCCTACACTGTAGGGTTTGTCATGCTGCTGGAATTTCTGCCCAATTACAAGCGTCCGTCCGTCATTCATAATTCATCCGTCGTCCATTAAAGGCATAATTTTATACATGTACTACTATATTTTCCCAGTATTCGAAAAATATGTCATTATGCTGGAATACTGGGAAAGTATAGTACCGTACATATGTATAAAATTATGCCAGTTTATCAGGAGTTCAAATTAGTCTCCAGGGTTAGTGAAAAGTGAAATTATATAAACCCAGTAGCTGCTCAACTGAAGTCACAGATCAGTGAACAAACGGGCTCTCCTTTGTTCATTCAATAATGTGCAACTGGGTCATTCTGTTTGTGATATTCACAAATTATGCCAGTTGTCACGAGTCAAAATTACTCTCCAGGGCCAAAAGATAGGGAAAAGTTAGATTATATAACCCAGTAGCTGCTCAAGTGAAGTCACAGACCAGTGAAGAGAAGGGCTCACTTTTTTTCTCTCAATGATGTGCAAGTGTCAGTCATTCTGATTGTGATATTCACAGTTAGAACAGAATATTAATTTAGAACAGCTTAATAATAGGTATTTCATTCTCGACCATGGATGATATGTGGTTTGGTTGTATGTAGTTTAGTTTATGCCTCAAACCCCAAAACAAGAAAATATGACCATCTTTATTGAACATGCAAACTCATCAAGGTGACAAATTCATGGGCAACAACTCTGGACTTGGACGAGGAAAAAAAAAGTACTGGTGGAATTAAGGGCTGATCATGCTGATAAAACAATGAGTACTCTATACTAATGTTTATCATTTATAAGGTGGTGTGATATCCGAGAGTATATGTACCCATTGTTAACAAATTAATTAACAAATCAGCAAGGCCTGTATCCTGTGATTTTGTACATTGGTACATGTTTTATGGAGGTGTACTTTATACCATTCTTTCATTGAAATGTTTATACTCTGTTTCAGATGGTTGAGCTGTCACGTGGAAGTGGTGTATTCGTATACCAGGACCAGTATCACCAGGCAATGAACAAGTCACTATGTGAATGCACCTTCTAGAAGACTGAAACAGTCAACAGAGACGAACACCTCTGCTCAGAGCGATGGAAGACCAGCAGCGAGATATTTGATGAACACAATCTTCTCACTTGAAGACCTAGCTATGGGGAAACTGCTGGTGCTGAGCGTTTACATCACTGGGGCAATAAAAGGTGAGCAAAATCACTATCTGAACTCCCATACTAAGTTTCAGGGCAACGGTTGAATGTCAGGTACATTCGAATTTTTCTACGAAGTAGGCTACCATTTTGAAATTGCCCGGTAAATGAGTGAGTGATATATTTTATCCAAAATAAGGAGAACCGTTCACATCAGAACCTTGATTTTTGGCATGAACATGCATTAGGGCATTGTTACCAGCAATCTACCGAGCTGACCGATTTCTGATGAAAATTTGATTTATAATTATTTTTATATGCCCGCTTGTAAAAGAAGACGTGTTATGGGACGGCGCTGTCCGTCCGTCCATCCGTCCGTTTTGTGTCTGGGCTGAATATCGCGCACTTTTCAAACTACAGACCCGGCGTTTGGTAGGTACATGTAGGTGCATTAGGGAGAGACGACGTGTCATGCACTGCCTTCGCTCATGTGCAGGCCTCAATTTAAGGTGGTAACCTGTTTTCAGGTTGCCTGGAGGTTGCCATATGAAAAATAGTAGTAACCTATTTTCAGGTCCCCATAATTTTGACTAATAATATGACATTAGGTTAATAATTATGAAATAGGTTCCCACAGGTTACCAATGTAGAATTCATGGTAACCTGTTGAGTGGTTACCATCAGCACTCCTTAAACATGTTAAATTGAGACCTGCATGTGGGCTGTTTCCATGGCAACCAGACACACCCTCTATCTCCGCTACTGCAAAGGTAGTTTCTCGTTTCCGGGCTGAAAATCGCACATTTTTCAAGCTACTGATCTGAAGATTGACAGATAGGTGCATCAGGGAAAGACGATATGTCATGCGTTGCTTTCGCTCATGTGGGTCATTTCCATGGCAACCAGACACACCCTCTTTATCTCCGCCATTGTAAAGGTAGTTTCATGTCCGGACTATATATCGCACACTTTTCAAGCTACTGATCTGAAGTTTGGTGGGTAGGTGTCATGTTTTGCTTTCGCTCATTTGGGCTGTTTCCATCGCAACCAGACACACCCTCTTTATCTCGGCCATGGTAAAAGGAGTTTCTCTCGTGTCCGGACTATATATCACACACATTTCAAGCTAATGATCTGAAGTTTTGTAGGTAGGTGCATTAGGGAGAGACATATCATGCATTGCTTTCGCTGATGTGGGCCATTTCCATGGTGACCCTCTTTATCTCAGTGATTCTAAACGTAGTTTCACTCGTGTCTGAAGTTTAGTAGGTAGGTGCATTAGGGGGAGACGATGTGTCACCATTGACTATCACATGTAAATCCATACAGTGCTGAAAGTTTTCAATTCACTGTTTCACCTGTTCAGACTGATTATATTTTTCGGGTGTATTTTGAGTTCAGACTGTGCTCTTGTTTTGGTATTTATTGATGGCTCAGCGAGTGTATGGTCATGCTCATCGGGAACCCTTGGCTGTATGTTTCACTGTGACTTTTGAAGGTTCCCTGATATGGCATATCACGTTGGACACACTGGTTCTCGTTAAATCACAGAAGTTAAGCGACTTTGAGCCCGGTCAAGGCTTGGATGGGTGACATTATGCTGCACTGCTGGACTGATAAGTGTCCAGGGTAATAGGGACTAAGGGCGATAATACTTCCCATGCTAATGACTCACCAGCGGTGACCAGATGGGGAAGTTAATAGTACCCACTGTCAATTAGAGACTGCTATGTACATTCTCTCACGGTAGCACATAGGGCCCCCAAGTCATCTCTCGAGTACACCCTTAAATCATATCAAACCCTACTTCGTAGGTATGTTCGTGAGATATCATAGTGCATTCACATTATTCTATTTAGATAGAAGATATTCCGGAATTAATTATTGTGATAATAGTTATTTATAGCTTAACTATTATGGACGAGAGATCCTGAAGGATCTTGGCGCCCACCATTGTCCGATAATTGTAAGCTAATGACTAGAGGATCTTTTTGTCCATTGTTACTAAGAACAGACAATTGATTTGTAATTTTGTTTACAGAATTTCGAATCTGAGTGAAAAAGATTGAAAAAGGCCACTGAAAAACACCAAGATATGATAATAAGTTTCAGGAGTTTCAAGATTTCTAGAAACTTTACTTATGTCGGTTATTATATACAAATGAGCAAAGTTAGTCTGGAAGTGAATGTACATGTACCGAGGATCATTCGCCTTTGTTTTGTAGTATTTGTTTTTTTGGGGTACTGGAAGCGAAGACCAATCTGTTTGACACTTTGGCATGAGCTATGAAACATACTTCAGATTTTATAATTAGGAACGAATGCTAATTCTGTTCTGTTTCTTGGGCTATTTTGAGATTTCTCTTTTAAGATACCATGCAGCTGCATGTTAATTATTGTGTTTGTAACTGTTTCTTATTCTATTCACTGTTGTCTGTCATCTTGTAATTGTACATGTATGTGTAATATGTCTGTTGGGAGAGGCGTTCAAATAGGCTCTGCCTGTTCGCCGATCCCTGTTTCCTGGTGAAATAAATATACTGTTTAAATCAAGATACCATGTTCGAAAATAGTAAGATGGTACAATAATGCTTAATACTGAAGGGATCCGGTCCGCGCAGTAATGTTGAAACTTCAAAAGTGCCTGGATCCTGATCATCTCCCTTGGATCGAAACATCCAGTAGTCTACAGTTGTCGAGTTGTGACATTGAGTCACAAGACTCAGGTCGGCATACGAAACGGTGGAGCAGTTCACTTGCTACTGCATGGACTAAAGAAGGCTGATTTAAAATTTGAAGAAATACATTTTAATTCAGAATTATTTGAACTCCTTGATATGAAAGGTGAAGGTACGGATATTCTCTATAGTCAATATATAGAATATGCTCCACCGTTTGATCCGCCGACTCTTGTGACGCAACGCCACTTGAGAATACCAAATTAATTTGGAGCGTAACTTGGATTTTCAAATCGGACCAAAAAAGGTATCTTGCACTAATAGGCCCCATGTGTACCAAATCTCAGAAAAATCCATGAAATATTTCCCAAGAATTCACGGTAACAATGTTTCAAGGGGAAATTCAAGATGGCCGCCTTGTGGCCATATTGGATCTTCGATTCGGACCGAAAAAGGTACCTTGCACAACTAGACCATAAGGGGAACCTGTGTACCAAATTTGAGAAAGATCCATGCAGTACTTCCTGAGAAATCACGATAACAAATGTGCATGGGAAAATCCAAGATGGCCGCCTGTTTTGCCATATTGAATTTTCGAATCGGACCAGAGAAGGTATCTTGTACAACCAGGTGTGTACCTAATTTAACAAAGATCCATGCAGTAGTTCCTGAGAAATCGCAATAACAAAGTTTCATGGGGAAATCCAAGATGGCCGCCTGATGGACATATTGGATTTTGGAATCGGACCAAAAAAGGTTTCTTGCACAACTGGACCCCAAGGGGAACATGTGTACCAAACTTGAGAAAGATCCATGAAGTAGTTCCTGAGAAATCGCGATAACAACTTTTCATATGGGAATCCAAGATGGCTGCCTAGTGGCCATATTGGATTTCGGAATCGGACCAAAAAAGGTTTCTTGCACAACTAGACCCCAAGGGGAACCTGTGTACCAAATTTGAGAAAGATCCGTGCAGTAGTTCCTGAGAAATCGCGATAACAAGGTTTCATGGGGAAATCCAAGATGGCTGCCTGGTGGCCATACTGGATTTTTGAATCGGACCAAAAAAGGTTTCTTGCACAACTAGACCCCAAGGGGAACCTGCGTAACAAATTTGAGAAAGATCTATGCAGTTGTTCCTGAGAAATCATGATAAGGTTTTACAGGAAAATCCAAAATGGCTGCCTGGTGGCCATATTGGATGTTCGAATCGGTCCAGAAAAGGTACCTGCACATCTAGACCCCAAGAGGAACGTGTGTACCAAATTTCAGAAAGATCCGTGCAGTAGTTCCTGAGACATCGCGATAACACGGTTTTACGGGAAAATCCAAGATGGCCGCTCTGTGGCCATATTGGATTTTCGAATCGGACCAGAAAAAGTATCTGCACAACTAGGCCCCAAGGGGAATATGTGTACCAAATTTCAGAAAGATCCATGCAGTAGTTACTGAGAAATCGTGATAGCAAGGTTTCCTGGGAAAATCCAAGATGGCCGCCCTGGGGCCATATTGGATTTTCGAATCGGACCAGAAAAGGTATCTGCACATCTAGACCCCAAGAAGAACCTGTGTACCAAATTTCAGAAAGATCCGTGCAGTAGTTCCTGAGAAATCGTGATAACAAGGTTTCATGGGGAAATCCAAGATGGCTGCCCTGTGGCCATATTGGATTTTCGAATCGGACCAGAAAAGGTATCTGCACATCTAGACCCCAAGGGGAACCTGTGTACCAAATTTCAGAAAGATCCGTGCCGTAGTTCCTGAGAAATCGCGATAACAAGGTTTCATGGAGAAATCCAAGATGGCCGCCCTGTGGCCATATTGGATTTTCGAATCGGACCAGAAAAGGTATCTGCACAACTAGGCCCCAAGGAGAATCTCTGTACCAAATTTCAGAAAGATCCATGCAGTAGTTCCTGAGAAATCGTGATAACAAGGTTTCATGGGGAAATCCAAGATGACCGCCCTGTGGCCATATTGGATTTTCGAATCGGACCAGAAAAGGTATCTGCACATCTAGACCCCAAGAGGAACCTGTGTACAAAATTTCAGAAAGATCCGTGCCGTAGTTCCTGAGAAATCGCGATAACAAGGTTTCATGGAGAAATCCAAGATGGCCGCCCTGTGGCCATATTGGATTTTCGAATCGGACCAGAAAAGGTATCTGCACAACTAGACCCCAAGGGGAACATGTGTGCGAAATTTCAGAAAGATCCGTGCAGTAGTTCCCGAGAAATCACGATAAAAAGAATTGTTTACGGACGGACGACGGACGACGGACTGACGGACGGACCACGGACGAAAGGCGATTTGAACAGCCCACCATCTGGTGATGGTGGGCTAAAAATACCTTCATTATTAATACAATGCGCATTGAAATCACACAGTCACTTGCCATCGGACAGGCTGCAAAAGTATTCAGCCTTCTAATGATGTTTATTTATTCATTTCACCTTTCTGAACAACACATTCAACAAGTACAGCCCCTGTTATCAACCGGCAATGGGTGTCAAAGTCGCAGGATTAACGAGCCGAAATAGAGGACTGTGGTGATCAGCACTTAGTTCACTTGTGTTTGCTGGTGTAAATGGAATAGGACACAAACATTGTTATATGACTGATAGATTGTTGAAAGCGACTTCAATTCACACACTCTCCCCTTGATTCACTTGCTTTCTACTATGTCGACATGAGAACAATCAATAGCATGTCTGGATACAAGAAGGGACAGTGAATAAGACAGAACAGTCAAACCATAACTAAACAAGTGAGCCGGACAAATAATGTTGTTGTTGTAAATATGATTCATAGTGCTATTTTATGTATGGAAGATTTACTGTTTTTGTGTCACTAAAACATTTTCTAAAATCGGATTTGTTGATTTTTATGGTGTGCTATCGTATATGTACTGCTATCTTTTGGTTTGGATTGACCCTATCTAGTGTATACCTTACCAGTACCTTCAGCTGTACCTTAATGGTACCTCCAGCTATAAAATGGCTGACCATATATATATACCTTCCTGGTACCTTGCGCAAGACCCTATACCTTGATGGTACCTCTGGATGTACCTTACTTGCGCCTTGCTCTTGAACTGGTTTCATCCTCATGTACCTACACTATACCTTAACAGTACCTTAGTGATACCTTGTTGCTGTGCCTTACTGATACCTTATTCGAGCGAGGTACAGTTAAGGCATCATTAGCATTTTTGGAACGTACCTTACCTGTACCTTGTTCATGTTGGATCAAATGACAAATTTGGAGGTACAGATAAGGTATATGCCTTAGTCTTTTGTGTTAAATGCCGTCATTTTCATCTGACGACGATACAGCTCCCCAATCACCAGCGTACGACTTGTCACAGCGACACAACTCATCAATTACCAATATACGAGTTGTCAGAGCATTCCCATCATAGCTCTCCAGATTTGTATCTAATATCGCTTATGCCGGTGCTAGGGGCCTTGTGCCACATGAACAGATACAATAAAAACGTACCTGAGATACAATACATATCACCAATCGTTAGATTCTTGGTACGTGCTTTAGAATAGGTTAACCGGAAGACTATACTTTGAAGTCATGTGACTCTGTCAGATGTCGGCATCTCTTCCCACTTTTCTTATATGTGTTGTAATTATATATTTTACCCATATAACCTTAAAATGTTTGACTGGGTGTGTGTTGGCGGACGGGGTGAGGAGGTGTTATGCCCCTCTTCCCCCTATCAAATGTTCTACTCTATCAACAAAAGACGCCGAATTGACATTTTCGTGACTGCATAAATAATCATATTGGGGAGATTTTGAATCATTTACCCTCCAAGCAGAAGATCTTGAAGAAGTCCGGATATCGACGAATGGACTGAAACGTTGCGAAACTGTTGACAGGTACAAATATCTTGATGTGCTGTTCTTTTCAATGGTAATTGCTACAGGTTCAGAATGTGTCTGTTTGAGCAAACTAGAAAGGCTATTGCTGATATTAAAGAAGTATTTGTTTGCCTGTTGCAACTAATTTTCATTTAGAGTTATTCAAGAACAAGTCTGGATATTTGAACATGTTGAGATTATACAGAAATTGCAAGTTATGTATTAAAGATTTATAATGAGACTTGATGTATATATACGCACCTACAGAATTCATGGTCGGTGAATTTAGATGCATCCCTCTTAGCATAAAGATAAAAAGTGATCAAATTTTGGGGAAAGGTTTATTTGCATTTGCAGTCTAAGTACTCTAGCTCTATGTATAAGGCTTTGTTACAGTGTCATAAGACAGATATCAGCTCTTCATATGACTATTGTCTGTCAAACAAATATTCGAATCTAGTGGGCTTGACCAAACTTTAGAAGTATAAACTCTCTGTATGGTATTGTGATGCAAAGGCTTGATCAGCATATATACCCAGCAGTGGGTGGTTGTTTTATCTGACAGCTCAGTGTATGTATTGTACATAAAAGTTTCTGATTAAGTAGCAAACCTCCCAAATGCCATGATAGATTTATGTCAAAATTGTACATTTATTTTGTGAAAGATTGGTGATGAGCATAATTTCTTGCTTGAATACCTTCTTGAAATGATATTGAAGCCAAAACAAATCCACAGAAGTTTCGGATCAGACCATGCATGGTCAAATTTGTCAGGCTAATGATCATGAGTAGATCGAAAATTAGCTTGCAATGAAAACTTGCAATGTTCGTTATTTCAGGGATTTAAAATGTACAAATAAGAAAAATCCTGTTCTGTCTTTGTGAGTTAGCTCCCATTAACTGCAATGACATTTGCCGCACTCATTTGCGGTTACTACCATTTGTATTTATATCTTTGTATGCAATTTTTCATAGAATCAAGTTCATTCATTCATTCATAAAGTCTCGGTCGTCTCTTCAAAATTTTTGCTTTTTATTAAAAAAAATACCCAAAACTGTTTCATTTCACAACACAAATCGTTCCAAACAGCATCGTTAGAATACGACGTCACTGTGACGTCATCTGTATTTTTATGGTAGAGCTGTACCCCATGTTATATCGTCGGAAGTTCCAGCACCCTAGCACATGAATTAAGAACACTATATAGTGAGGTGAGAAAGGTCCAGGTTAGTTAAGCCCAAACCTGTAGGGCTAAATACAACGCTTGGTTACTGCGTGTTACGGTGATCAAATTTTGTTGAACTATTGGAAACCATGTCCCGAAACTTGACACCTAATTGTCAGTGAACAGGCATTTAATGGATGAAAGACAATTATAATCCTTAAAGTTATAGAAAACAAATCTATCTAATTGTCACTGGGTCACTGCTGACAATATTTCTGTATCAATCGGCAAATTTGGATGAAATCATCATCTAAATAAAGATGACAATTACATATCTCTCTTTCGGCAATATTTATTTTCCTCTTGAGTTCCCCTTTAACAATAGCGACGGCTTATGGAGGTTTATGTTTTGTCATTTGACACCGGATCATGATGTTTTGGCTAACCCAAGAAGGCGATATTCTTACAACCAGGACGGAACGTGGTCTGAACGAGAATGTTCTCTAATGATTGGCTATTATGTCATGACGTAAAGAAAGTAATAGGATCCGAGAGACTGGCGATAGCTCGATAACAACTCGATAACGCTGTGGAATAGTTACGCATAGATATAAAAGGTTTACTTCATTCTTTGATTATCGTACTTTTCGATAGAGGTTGTGCAACTGTAATCAAACAAATATCCAACAAGGAATATCACGCGGACTCTACTCGCCTCCGTGAACGTCGTGTGAACAGAAACTAATCCATAGTTGGAACATACAGCAGAGGAACGAATCAATTAGCGTCTTTAGAGACCTTTGTAAGCTCACAGGTTAGTACTCTATGGTTTAAATTTCAAAGTTCGTCTCTGCAGTACTTTCTTCATCATTTATTAGTCCGATCTGAATATGACTTCACAACTGAAGTGGGTATTTGCATATTAATGCTTCAGCTTGTACTGATATAGATCGCACTGTAACTCCCATTTTTTTCAACAAAACGTGTTCAACCTAGCATACACTATATATTGCAGGATAAAGAACAGTGCCTCAGCTTTCAGATAAAAAATAAGATGAGGATTTTTTATTTAACCGCAATTATTGACACGGAAGCTGGATCTGACAACTGTGGGGATGAATTATATAAGATATATTCACCAATTTATGTTGTTGTTTTTTCCAGGTTAGAAAACAATTCTGAGAAGAATGATGCTTGGTTTTTATGTTCTATCAATTTTAATGGCCCTGTTTTTAGGTAAGAAAAACAATATACATTAGTGTGATTTAGGCAAAGTTTGTTGAAAATTTGAATTACCTATACACAATTGTGAAATTGTCTGATGTTCACCGCCATATTTTTTACTCACAAACATAGGCCAAAACACATATCTTCGAGAGTACACTCCTCAGTCGTATCTCCCTGGCAAACAATAACTTGCGTTTGTTATTGTATACCTGAATATCACGCCTGCTTTACAAGTTTGGGCTGACATTATCATGAGAAAAGTGACTTTTGATTATTAACGCACACGTCGTTTACTGCATGTGTGCAAACTGTATATCTATGGCGGCTGAGTATTGACGTCTATATTTAGCTGATCTACATATTTATAACTTGATACCTAATAAAGTCGCTTTAACATTCACATTTAATTGTTACAGGCCAGTCTCTCGCAGATGCATCTGGAGTCAATGGTAAGTGTGCATCTTATTACCCAGATGGCGGAATTATGGAGTTCCGTTAAAAAAATATTTCAATCCAAGTTAAAGGTGAAATGCAAAGGTTCGTCTGAATCACTTGATATTTGCAGAAAGATTGAAGAAATAATGTGTATATTAATTTCATTTCAGTTTTAAAACATTTGCTTAAGCCTAATAAAGTTAAAAACTAAAAAATGTAACGCTGTAAAAAAGGAGAACCAAAACGATATCCATGATTACCTCCCCCTGGGAGCGCTGCGATCCGTGACGTAGCAGTGGGACCAGACACTGCACAACATGATGGCATTGCATTGTATGGAAATATCTCACATAGATAGGCTAGGCTATTGCTCACGAAGCCCTTCTGCTTGTGTCATTTACGTTCGTTGAAACGTTAACAGGTTGTTCATCATTCGCTACGGGGAACAAAAGAAAAAATCGGAACTTAACAATCTGTATTTCCGATTCTCTCGGTTTAACTATCGCCCACGGTCCCAGCAGTGTCGCTGATCCTATCGTTGTCTGCTGGTTCTTTGTTCACAATAGGTTCGTGTTGGTAAGGCAGGGGCACATCTGCACTAACGATTGCCGTGAATTCCTCTTCAGAAGAAGAGGAAGAACTCTAAGAAAATTCCTCTGCATCGCTGTCGCTGTCTACATTCATGTTAGCAGCCATTTTTGAGTGTGGCTCAACCATGACGTCACAGCTTCTGGTGGAAAAGCTCCGAATCAAGGGGAGATAAGCGATGCACTGTTTTCAAGCCGCTGATCATAAACGTGTTTTATTTCTCTTTAAAAAATAAAACTTACCACCAGATTTCGTTCATTGATGGCTGTATAATTTATTATCATCATAAAAGAGAAAGGGAAATGCTTTTTTCTTACTTTTATTACCTTTGCATTTCACCTTTAAACATCTATCATTTCCAACAGATCCCTGTATAAAAGCCTCCGGCTATTTCCTAACCTTAGCTTTGGAGTTGGCACTGCAACAGAAATATCTCTAACACGCTCACAGCGCCTAGATCACTTCTCCGAAATAAACCTTCTTTCTACCTAACAGAAGATGGTTCGTGTACTCCAATAGTCATAATTTACTTATTAAGAATCCAATCTTTCTGAACATCTTGGGTCCGTTTTGCCGCCATCTTGTTATCCGGTAATTCTCTTATATTGATCAAGGGTTGAAATTTACTTCGCATCGAAGACAGGCAATCGCAGTAAACTCTTGCCCAAATCGATTAGCAACGCGGTGATGATTTTTGTTGGCAAGTGTACATTTTGAGTACAATCAGATGATCCCTCGTGGTTTCGTAACTTTTACAGTAAATTTGGTGAAGCTGGATGTGTAGAGTGAAGTCGTCATTTTGAATTTAGCAATGATAATGCACGCGGCAAGTAATTATGGAATGATAGTAAGTTATTCTAGCGCTAGACCTTATAGAACTCCGTCATACTCGTTTGACACAAAAGCGCTACGCAATCGGGAACACCGAATTTTTTTAGCTGAAAATGATGTGGCAGCAATGACCATAAACAGTTGAACTACAATTACCAACTCTTGTCAATAAATGATACATAGTGTAATAGATACAAACTGAACTATTCTTTGAAAAGATATACTGATCCTTACTTATATGCTCTGCCCGTCATACTTTTTGCTTTACTTTTTTTCACTTTGTAATTTGAAACAAACATTACATATGAGAGAAATGTGAAAACAGTATGGGAAGTAAAGGACACAGTCAAGGCAGATTGGATCAGGATTGAAAAATATGTTGCTGTGTAATCAAATATACACCGTTTGGAGTAACGAGTACCTTTTCGAATTGATGTTTGAATATTGCTCGCAGACAACGTCATATATTTGGAAAACGATCATCTATCTCGCTAATATGTAACTTGTTTTCAAGTGCTGAAATTTAGACAGCGCAGATCATCATTTACACATAATCCAGTTTTCAAGACGGAGTAGTTTTGTTCAATTGAAACTTGAATATAATTAAATCCAACGGTTGGAAGACAAAACAAAATGTACTGAGTATTGTTAAATAATATATTACGATGTTTAGACATATTTGGATAAGTGATAATAAGGACATAACAATGCATTTACACATACCCACATTTTGGAAAGGAGATTTTTTTTCAAGATGACATTCGGATACAGCCCAGAATGATGTCATACAGGGTTGTATATAATATAATGATAAATGGATAGAGCCACTATCAAGATATTTTATGACACATAGCCTTTTTCAAGAGGGAATATAATTTTTCGTTCAAATTACATTCGAATACTACCCCCTCCCCGCCCCATGTTCACAGTTTGATTGGAATACACCCACGATCTTAACGACCTTAAATATTAATCGATTTTGCGAGATGACATGGAGCAATATTTCATAATGTTTAACTAGACCGGTTCAGTGATAAGATAGTTATAGTAATACATCTATCCCATTTTTAAACGGGAGCAATTTTTCCACCATCGCCTGGACAGGTCCCCAAAAGCCCACGTGAGATGGAGTTAATACTTGCGGTGTTACAGTTTCTGCCATGATGTAGTTTCTGTAACTGTCTTCTCTACCTCTGAGTTTTCTTATTATTGTGGCTTTCATGGCATTCCATAATGCATTTCCCTGTAGGGGTGATATTGCGACCCCAAAATTCGATAAAGACATAGGGCGTGATGAAAACTGTCCAATAAAGCCAATAAGTTCAATATTTGACTCAGCGGAATGACCGACCTTTGACTTTTTCCGTGTTCAAAGCGGCATTACCATTATGTAAATAGTACTGTCCTTGGTTGAATCCATGATACTGTTGTCAATTGGTTTGTTGCATAATGTCACATTACGACGTTGCAGAGGAAATGTACAGAATGTAGCAACGTTTCATCCCAAAGCTATGCATTATCCACAGCTGTGAATGGGCGAATGGAGAAATATTATATATAAATGATATAATAGTTATTTGTGAACACGGTGAATCAATCGGAACTGATTTCTGGGGCAGTACATTTCAGGGGGAGTGAGTGAGTTGGGGTTTAACGTTGTGTTCAGCGCTATTTTGGCCATATAGCGACGATATAACTACGATATGATTAGGTGGACATGTGTGACATGTACAGTCATCATGTAGACGAAATTAATCTTCCCTCGTGGCAACAGACATGGTACAAAACTCATGCTGCTCACCCACTTGGGGTATGACCTTCACTTGTTTCAGGCATGTTTAATCAGATAAGAACTATTTCATTGCAGGTTGCCCGCGTGATCGCCGACTGGTTTACTGTTCTGTTAATCCCTGTTTGTTAGCATCAGTATGCAAATCTTACCCCCAGGCTGAATGTAGGTAAGTAGATATTTCTCACATACTCGCTGTCCATAAATATAACAAGTAAGCTATACAACCGACTATTGCATCTCGCACTTGTTAGTCTTCGCCGCTATATAGTATAGCAACGATGCAATAAGCGAGGATTACAATGAGCGGGACGCCAGTATAAACTTCCAAACTCACGATGTGACATCGAGATAAACTCATAAGAAGTAGGGGTCACTGGGGCTTCAATATAAATATCTATATTTCTGATCTCTCTCTTTCTCTCATAGAGCCAATTACTGTGGAGGTTGTAATGCCGAGTTTTTCGTCGAAAATCAGAAAGTGGATTGTTCGGGTAAGTCAATTGGGGTTTCCTTTTTAATTTGTTCTGTGGAAAGTAATAAATATCATTCATCCAAATCAATGCCGTTTCATACAGTTTTCGGTGAGGAAAAGGCAAAAACACTGTCTTCTTTTTAAACCCTGGCTTTCTTCGGATCCAACATGACCACCATTTCGAATTCCACCATAATCCCCTGCACCTAAGATTTTGCAAATGGCTTTAAATAATCCCATTATGAGACGAACTATATTATAACGTTTAGAAGCATGTGCTCATTGAGTTAACCGGTCTACGATCACGATGTTGACCACATGAAATGGCGTCTTTCAGCTGGTTGGGGTTATACACGTTCATAACCTAAGAAACGATCACAGCTGCTTCGTTTAACTGTGAGATGTTCCATGCCACGAAATTCTCACAGAGAAACATACTCTTATCCACGGTATAGATTTTAAGATTGTAAGAGATTCTTTTGATCGAGCAACTACTTCAGAAGATCATTTTAGTTGAGTGAAAGAAGACTGAATCTTAGATTATTTGAGAGAAATCGGTTTGTTGCATAAGTTTTAATGTGTGTATGTTTTAATGTGTTGGATTACCAAGTTATTAACTTGAATACTTAGAATTTTGTTTGATCGTCGTTATATAGCTGAAATTTTGCTGAAGTAAACCTTAATTCTCTCTCTCTCTCTCTCTCTCTCTCTGTGGCTGTATTCAATTAAATTAATCTGACTCGCAATGCATACTTCTATGTTTCAGTCTGTCCAGACGGCAATCAAGTTTTGCCATGCGATAACCTCTGTCGGTATTCCCGCCCAGAACGAGGTTATTTCTGCAAGTATGTATTGCCTTCTTACGAACAACCAAATAGTGACTTATCAAAGCGTTCGTCCGATACACTAAAACTAAGAATTTGGGTAAATACAGGTGCTGCAGAAGCATCTATCAATACAGTGAATACATTTGACAATGTTTGTACGCAGAGGAATAACCACAACAGGCGCAAAACTGAGTCTGCACGGCTAGCTTTTCGGCGATACAAAGGCCTGAAGAATTGAGTGCGATATATAGCCCAATTCGGAAAGAGTTTCACTAGGGGCATCCTGGTGCAGAGAACTACCGGAAAGTATCAAAGACCCTTACAATTAGTTTTAGTAATAAAATATTCTATTTTTCTAGAAAATTCACTTCGTAATGCACACGAACACAGGATCTTTCGGTTAATGCAGAGAATATTATCAGATTAGTTTTTCAAACAAATATTCTGGAATAGTTTATCAATATATTATTCAAATAAATGCGGATGCCTTTGGTAAACGTGACACCGAAACGACTACTACCAGGAAGCAGTTTTTCATACCTCTAACCTCAAAGAGCGGCAGTTATTCAGGGGGAGATAAGACACTTTCCGGAAAGGGCTATCCGGAAAGTATCAGATTGGAAAGAATCATATGTGGGTTGAAGGTATCCTTATACTGTTCTTCCTATCCTTACAGACCTGGTTTTTGCGGAGATTCCTGTTCGCTGACATTTGAGAGACGTGAGTTTAACCGTATTATTTATTTTGAAAAAATATAAACTCTATCCTGTACAGGCTGATACATCATGTTTATTTTGTTGCGAATTGTTGTAAAGAATTTTAAGTACTGAGATGAATTTGACCCCTCTTTCGTGTGCCTTAACTGGGTTTAGTTTAGCTGACAAATCAATCTATCTGTATCGATGTTAGTGCAGATAGATTCAGGAAATATAGTCTGACGGTTGTTATTGTATCTTCGAATATATCCAAAAGCCACATGATGTCGTGACAGTAAGCCGCGTAGTTGTGAGATGAATTGAATTAGCGAGCTGTTCCCGACAGAACTCAGTGACTCAATAGGGAGAGCAAAAACAGTGTTTCAAAATGCAGGAATATAAACAAATTGTCATGGATATCAACTTAACGAAATGGCAAAGTGATCCGTGACTGGTAATGGATTTCATCTCTTGTGGATTAATAGTATCATTGGAGTCCGACAGTATAAGTATCAACTGTTCCATGCGTAATTTCATGTAATTATTACATGTATATATATTTCTTTTAGGGTGTCCGGATGGGTCCAGACCAGTGGACTGTATGGTCCCTGCCTGTGCCAGGACGTCATGTGCCCCTGGTCACACCTGCGTGTAAGTAATTCTTTGCTTTTCAAATGTGCCATGCATGTGTATTGAAGAACATACAGAGTTACTTCCCTTCATTTTGGGTTGATTACTTCAAGGTAACCATTTCTCCATACACCAAGACCATACCAATGCATAGCTTCGTTATCTGCTTTGACAATACCTCTCGTGTAACGCAACCTCGCCACTGCACGAAAATGGCCGCTCCATCGATCCCATAGGTACCAGACCACTATTAAAAATAGTGCCGATCCGTTAACCCCCTTTAGGCAACCTCTGCCAGAGAAGTGAATTGTTTTCAATATTTTTTCCAGTCTCTGTTGCGAGGAATAATTGAAGGCCAGTCGTGGGTGATTGGAGTATGATATGTGTTTGGTTCCGCTGTGAGTTTGATTTTAACTCAAGGCCTAATAAGGAGTTGCTAAGAGGGACTATTTGGTTGCCTGTGCACCGCTTTCTGAAAGCAGAGAGAAAAGCCAAAATTGTGACGTAATTTGTACGAGCGCGCATAACTCAAAATTTCGATGGGCGAAGAAGCCTGCCCGGTTGTAGCACTTGAATAAAGGTACTTCTTGCCGAAATATGGGAGTCTAGACTTAATTAATCAATCGGGGAGATGCAGTTACGTTAGCAGCTTTTAACATTGCCGCCAATGTAAATTTTAATAGTGGTCTGGACCTTAAAAGGGTTCTGTTTTCTGCTGATGTTGGGATCACTTGGTGTTGAAAAATGGACAATGGATAAGGCAGACCACGCAAAGGTATTTTTGGTTGAATTATGAAGTGTTTTATTAAAATGTGGGAAAGGACAGGCAATGTGAGGGCGGAGACGACGTGTGGCTTTATCTTTAGAACATTTGACGCTATTTTTGCGTGATTTGGTTACAGATTATTCGCTGTTGTTTTCTAAATTTTACAGTTGTCTGCTATATATTTCGCTCGCTATAACATGTTATTGGGGCATGCTTCAAAGTTATGGAGAATACCCGTAACTAATCGAGGAACCGGAGGATTCCTATAGATGTCGTCTGAAAAGGCCAAAATTATCAGAATATTGGTACATTGGCAGACAGGGGTAGTGTTCTTTAAACCCCTATGCAGCCCCAGTTGAAGCGACTTTATCCATCACAGATTCAATCAGCCACGTAATGTTGAATGATGACAAGGGACTCCACTAACAGTGCTCCAGCCGCTGGACGGAGGCTATATAATATAGTTTTAACTAGACACACCCCATTTTTCCATGTTTTGCATGGGTTAATGGACATTTGGTCATATTTAGCCGAGCTCGAGAACACGAGATAATAGCCGAAGTGGTTAGGGATTACTTTAAGTGACTTTTTTCGTGATAATAAAGTGTTTGGCTAGAATAGATACGTTCGTTCTCGGCTAATGGCGAACAAAAATGGCAGGGGTCAACCTTTATTGGTGTAATTGGTTGGGGGGTGGGGTCAGAATTCGTTGTATAATTGAAACGTGCTGTTCTTCAGCTGCAACTTCTGTGATTTTATTTGAATAGAAATAGTTTTTCCGTAAAACAGTTCCAATTTCACAGTTTCACGATTCTGTTTTTATGATAAAACCAAACATTAATCTTAAAAATTGATCAAAATAAGCGGTTTTGGGGTACCATTGTAAAAAAATCACCATAATTCATGAGAAAGGCTAAAGAGGTCGTTTCCGATGTTGAAATGTGGGCAAATGGGAGGAGTATCTCAGTAATTACTATTTGGGGCTCTGGTGATGGCTGCTCAAGTCACACATGATAACATTGTTGACCCATGAATTTGCCTGAGGAAGTGAAAAAGTGCCGTATTTAGGTTGTGGTACATGAATTCGAAGCCCCATAATTCGTCGACCGCTCAGCGAATCTCACTGAAATTTCTCACATTTTCTAGCCAGTCAACAAGGAATACCCATGCGTAGTTTGGACAAGATGGAGCAAAATTACCTACTCTAGTAGGTACCAGACCACTATTAAAAATAGTACCGATCCGTTAACCCCTTTAGGCAATCTCTGCCAGAGAAGTGAATTGTTTTCAATATTTTTTCCAGTCTCTGTTGCGAGGAATAATTGAAGGCCAGTGGTGGGTGATTGGAGTATGATATGTGTTTGGTTCCGCTGTGAGTTTGATTTTAACTCAAGGCCTAATAAGGAGTTGCTAAGAGGGACTATTTGGGTGCCTGTGCACCGCTTTCTGAAAGCAGAGAGAAAAGCCAAAATTGTGACGTAATTTGTACGAGCGCGCATAACTCAAAATTTCGATGGGCGACCCCCGTCAAGAAGCCTGCCCGGTTGTAGCACTTGAATAAAGGTACTTCTTGCCGAAATATGGGAGTCTAGACTTAATTAATCAATCGGGGAGATGCAATTACGTTAGCAGCTTTTAACATTGCCGCCAATGTAAATTTTAATAGTGGTCTGGACCCCATAGAGCTACGCCGAAACCGAAAGAGAACTACCGCAGAATCAGTTCACCTCTCTCCATCCGTGACTGCTCCATCCATCCTATAGAGCTACGCCGAAACCGAAAGAGAACTACCGCAGAATCAGTTCACGAGTCCCCATCCGTGACTGCTCCATCGATCCTATAGAGCTACACCGAAACCGAAAGAGAACTACCGTAGAATCAGTTCACGAGTCTCCATCCGTGACTGCTCCATCGATCCTATAGAGCTACGCCGAATCCGAAAGAAAACTATCGCAGAGTCAGGTTACGCGTCCCCATGCGATTCTATTGGAACATTATCAAATTGAAGCGTCACTCAGAAGCGGCGTCGTGGTCAGTCTCGTGACGTTACATCAGAGAATCCTTCTCAAGAATGTATAATGAGCACATCCTCTCTATGGCGCGTTTGTTACTTCCATGAAGTCGGGACATCTGCATCATCTCCCCAGCGCCCTGGCTACGTTCTATATTCCAGTGTTTGTAAATTATACATTGCTCGAGCACAAGGCTTAGCCGTGCGATCGAGCAAGGTAGAGAGACAAGATCAGATGACTCTGGCGTTGGAGGTTGTCTTCTAACGGTGATAGTAGCTTTATGAATATGCATGTGATCATTATACAATCGCCTTCGACGTTACTGAATGATGGATCGATAAGCGTTCAATCTTAAGCGGAGTCCAGATCAAAACGTATTCTAAGAGGGCGCTCGTGGTTGGTTGGCCTTCTCATTATGTGTCGGTTATCACTCCTACACTCGGAAATCTAAATAGGAATTATATGCGTGGAAATGGAATCGTTGTATGAAGGTGCGTATTTCAATACGAATCCAATACGAATATTTACTGTAAACATAACGACATTCGGGTTACGATGGGCATGTTTGTATGGAAGAAAATGCATACATGTGAAAACTATGGTTTACCGCGGTCGTCCACTGAATGTTGATGTATGATTGTTTGATTGATTTAGCTATTTTGATTGAATTCCAAAATATTGAAAGATTCTATTCATTTATTTTTCAGGTCCACCTATTGTGGGGGATGTAATGCGGTGTGTGTACCCTGAGGACCCTATTAACTATGGGATAACACATTTATCACTCGCTAAGGGATCCTTTCATTTAACGTATTGAAATGTTCTTAAAAAATATGTAGTAGTTACTGTTGATAAATATACAATTTTAGTGAAAATGCTCTCCAAGATGTGCAATTTCTGAGCTTTAAAATAATTTAAACTTAAACGTATTTATTTGTATTGGTTGTTTGAGGTATATTCTATACAAAGTTAGAGTTGTGCTTCATGTGAACTCGCATGCGGAAAATATCACCTTCTTCCATAGCATCGACACACATGTGAGAAACTTAACTAAAGAAATCCACAATAAAACTTGCTTGGGAAAGTCGAATGACCTCTGACGTTTGTTTATTTGAAATTGTAGACGCGGCCTATAAGAACAATGCCTAGCTTATATTACATAATACATTGTCCAGTTATGCTGATATCATTACATGCGCTATATTTTAAAACAATTAAGAAGAGGAGAGCGAAGAGGTATAAAATAACGATCCATTGGAGAATATTGTCTAAACACAAGAGAGAGAATTAAGGTTTTAAATCGCGTTCAGCAATATTTCAGCTATATACCGACGATCGTCTCTCTCTCTCTCTCTCTCTCTCTCTCTCTCTCTCTCCTGCACACAGTACTATTTCAGTTAGTTTATACCGGTATATATCATCTTATTTGCTTTAGTAGTAGTGTGGTTATTTTATTTGGCTTTGTCTCTCGTCGCATTGAGAGTGATATTATGTATTTGGGCTTTGTTTTCCCCGGAGCGTTGTCATTAAAACGAAATTAATGAGTCTTACGTGTTACGGTATGGTGGCTTGCTGCTGTAATATAGTGAACATGTACACGTCCGAGTTCGACTAATTAAGCTTACAAAACTGATTTTACATACAACGCCATGTACAGCACGTTTATAGAGACGCATAAGCTTTGAGAACTGACATGGTTTATGTGTAGAATGATTTGTGTTTGCTTGAGATACTAAGACATTACAATGGCGACGAACAGTGCATGGAGAACACGTTGGAACTATAGACTACTATAGTTTGTTGCTTGAACTGTACCGTCAAAAGCACGTACAAGCGAAGCATGCGTCAATCTTACCACTTTTCCCCAAAGGACCTTAACTGCCCCAGATGAGGTACGGTTGAAGTTAAAATATGATATGAATATTCCGATTAGCATGAACTACATTGTGTGTCATTTTGTTGGACTCGCTTTGAAATATTGGGAGCATGAGTGACATGGCATTTTAACAATAACTCTTCAAAGTAGTACGTTTGTATAAAATTGACAGCTCTGGGTTGGAAAAGCCGCGTTTGCCTCTCTGTAAACATATGAAGATAAACTATAACCACAAATATATTCACACGTAATAAAGCACTTCTGAATCCATAGCTCTTCAGCAAATCTCGTTTTGGTTATCGTTTATCTTCATATAAAAAATCAAAACTTTATGAAATGTTGTTTTCGTGATATGGTTCTCATTTCCAAATACGAGAATTGAAGCAACGTTACAATTACAACACATATAAGGGAAGTGGGAAGAGGTGCCGATATACTGACTGCGTCACATGACTTCACAGAATAGTCTTCTGGTTAACCTATTCTAAAGCACATACCAAGAATCTAACGATTCGTGATATGTGTTGTATCTCAGGTACGCTTTTATTGTACCTGTTCATGTGGCAACTGGATGATATGACCACACGGCCCCTAGCACCGGCATAAGCGGTATTAGATACAAATCTAGAGAGCTATGATGGAAATGCTCTGACAACTCGTATACTGGTAATTGGTGAGCTGTTTCGCTGTGACAACTCGTACATTGGAGATTGGTGAGCTGTATCGTCGTCAGATGTAAATGACGGCATTTAACACAAAAGACTAGTCTGTAAGGCCGAATGGATAGAGTCGAGAGGATTGGACCTGTTTCGATTGATGTTCTGCTGGTTCGAATCCCAAAGTATCCTTCCTAAATTTTTCAATAATTTGATGCATTTTTCGATTTCGTCACACGATTACAATATATTTGTGAACATTTGTCTGAGGAAAGAATGATCGGATTTTTTAGCGTCAAGATATAACATTAGGTGAATATTACGAATTGATGCAAGATAAGATAGATGCAGGTGCATAGTGGGTTATAATTGTTGACACCACGGAAATCGGCAGACGCTCAATTCACTGAATAAAATCGAATTCAGCGAATAAAATCTATTTTATTGTCAGTATTCGACTTCTCATTTATGTAAATAACATAATTAATGTAACAGAGAAGGCAGGCGAATATCACATAATATCAATTTAAGCTGGCAAAAAAATGGATGTAAATCCACCAGTAAAAACTGCTTGGCCTTACACACCGTGGTCCCGGCAGTGACTCGGGATCTATCCATAAAAGTCACGTGGTCCGTTGTGAATGGACTGCTGGCTGGGTCGGTTTGTCCATCCTAACGTACAAGGTCCTTTCCGACTTTGAACGCGGTGGACAAATTGGGTCTCACGGCTGGTGGTCAGTGACTCTGATCGGTGACCTTTTGATCTCACACTTTTTACCCGACACATCGTTACCTGCTGTTGCATCCACGGACAAAAATGTGATTATCAATGGCTTTCTATTTGTTTTTATTCTCAGTTGCTTTGACCTCTGACATTTGTACAGTTAGCTTGAGGTATTCAAGACGTTTGGTCACAATTAAAACGGAGAAATAGCACAGACACTGTTTTACAATAAGTTCTTGGTGGCGGGTAGGGGGCGCTGTTGACCTATTTAACCATTGATAATTTCGCCTAACATATCATCTCTCGCTGATGTATTCACTCAACCAAAACTGAACTTCGATGAATCCCTGGTTTTCAGGTCAGAGTTACGTTGATCTTTGGCATACTAACCTCAATTGTACGTGAGCCCACAGTTATTCTGGGCAAATATGAGGGAAATCGGTCAATTTGCTGGAAAGTTAGGGAACTAAATAAGACAAGTCGTAAGGAGAAAGAGAAGGGGAATATGTACATGTATTCCATAGGAATTCGCCATCTCCAAAAAATGGGAAGAAGGTTTGTTCAAGAAGCCATATTATGTGTTAGCCATAAAAAAATTTAGGACAATGGGGGCAGAAGGCTCTGACTGAAACACATACTCTGGAAACGGCTTCGACATTCACTTGGATAAAACATAATGGTCAGTGATTTGGATTTATGAGTGAAACGTCACCATATCTTGCTGACATCATTAAAAACTGACGACCGCTTCTCTGTTGTGGGAAACCATCTTCTGTCTTCATTATGTCTATTTGACACACATTTGGAATGGGTGGTAACTGTCATACGAAATAGGTTTTCGATTATTGACACGGAAATTCTTTTATGGGCGACCGCTGGATATTGAATGTCTGATTTGACGCTTGCCACTGAAAAGCAAGATGTCTCCGCTCTCATTATTGCCTATATTCTATGCCGAAAATTATATCTTCCGGCGTTCTGAACGTGGGCTGTATACTCTATCCCTGAGTTTACTCCATTTGGCCGTGACTTTTGTAGGACATGGGGCAGACGGCCCTCAGTCAAACGCATCATATAGAGGTGGTGGACAAAGATGCCGACATGATGCCAAGAAGTCATATGACCCTACATGCCAATATTACTGCATATCTAAGAACGTCACAGGAACCAGAAATGATCCCTGTGATTTGTATCTCAGCCACGCTTTTATCGAATCTGTTCATTGGAGCGATATGCAAGAGGTGGGAAAAATTGACGTTTGGTGACTGAAAAGCAACCATTTGACCCTACAGGAAAGTATTCGTCGACACCTAACATTCAGACTCGAAAACTCCGACGTAGACTTAGTATCTCGGCCGCGCTTTTATTGCAGGAATTCATGTGGAGACTATGAAGTATCCACACGGCTCCTAGTACCGGCTTAAGCGGAATTAGATACGCTAGCTCGGGAGCTGTGATGACAGATCAGCTCAAACAACTGATCTGATGTTAATGGATGAACATCATCAACGTCTGATGGAGTAAACGCCTTAACATAGGGTAACCTGGTAAATGCAAGAAACATAGAAAAACTAACCTGTAATGTTCGACGTCGTACGGCTTAGATTTCCCAAAACAATAAACCTAAATATATTTGTCCCCGGGGACTCAGACCTCAATTTTCCGAAAAACTCAACAGCCATGCTGTAAAAAGTTGTTGGCCACGAATGGTTTTCTATATATACGTAGTAACAAAATGTTGGCGGACAACCTTGTCAACTAGCAACTGGGAAGCGTGAATTGACTCAGAAAGTTATGAGGTCCCAACTAATCCATTTCTCTTAATTTTGCCACACATCCAGCAGAAGCTGCACCATAACACTACAACAAAACAAACTGAGGAGATAAAACTTTCTGGTCTAATAGAATACTCTAGTATTGTCTCATTAGGCCAGCTATAAGCTAAGATCCAGAAGACCGTTAATTTTAAATCCAAGACGGTATGTTTTATCGTTTGTCATTCATGTAGGTGTACTTTTCTAGCTCCATCGGAAGAAAATGTATATGTGCATATATGGTAAAAAATTGTTCGTAGACGAAACAATCACCTAGCTACTATGAAGTTTTTATTCGGCTCTAATAGTTATGATGTCAAACAAAATCAAGACATATTTCTTCTGTTTGATATATTCTTTTAAAATGTGTTTTCTCTCCTCGAGTGCCTTTTTAAAATTCCTAAACACGCCAAATTATGAAAAGAAGTGTGAAGAGTTTGATCCAAATGTTCTTTATGCAGGACAACTTTAATAACTATGGGTAATATTCACGGAGCAAAGGATCAAGCGAATGAACCTGAGACAGGCCTAAACTGACTTGTTACGGTGTACTGAATTCTGATGATTTTTATGTGTATATCGTGATAAAAAACTTGCCTTGGATTGAACAACCAACCTGGGTAATGTGAGTGAAAGATAACCTCACGTTATCGCCATTATGAACAATTATGTAACCATTATGCTCTCAGTCGAGGATTACTCAAATCGCTTCAAAATGGACCTAAGATGAATTGCTACGGTGTGAAATTTCTCAGCTCACACAAATATGTTTCGAGCTAAGAATAGTCACTTGAATTAATCGAATAAGACAAGTTTCGGAGGACTGCATAAGTCTGCGATCTTGAATGCCTCAAAAATTTATTTCACTGAGAATTATGCAAATAGACTCAAACTGGGCATATTGATAGACGGATGAATCTTGGGTGCGAAAAATCTTGAAATTTGTTTATACTGTTTATTGTCAGTTAAAGGGTTTAAGTCTCATATGAACCCACACGGTCATCATTTTCGATTTAACAATTATATTCTCAATTGAAGATGACACAATCGAATCAAAATGAGCATAATGTGATACGCTATGGTGTGAATCTGCTCAATTTGGAACAGTTTAAATCTGACCCGAAAATAATTCCAATAATGCTATTTTGAATCAAGCCGTCATATTTTAAGCAAAAGAAGAATTCACTATCAACGACCAACTCCTCTTTGAAATGGTATTATTAAACATAAGAGGTAAATCTATATCATATTCCTCTTACAAAAAAAGAAAGAAAAGCTACACGAAGAATCTCGGTTGAAGAAAGAACTAGAAATAAAAGAAATAAAGTTAGACAAAACAACAAATTGTGATGAAAAGATAACATTGGTAAATGAGATAGACGAGATCAATAACGAATTAAGTCCATATACAAGAATAGAGTTGAAGGAATTATGATGCGAGCCAAAGCTAGATGGTCCGAAATGGGTGAAAAACCTACCAAATACTTTCTGAATTTAGAACACCGAAATTACTTAAATGAATCAATAACGAGAATCGAAAACTCTAAAAATAAAATAATAACAAAAACTGACCAAATTCGTGAGGAAACAAAATCTTTTTATAAAAAACTATATTCTAAGAAACAAACAAGCCCTGTTGACATTAATACCCTTACTGAGGAGGAAATTCCCAAACTTGATCAATCTCAGACGGCATCTATGGAAGGAGAATTAACGAAAGAAGAAATATCGCGTGCACTTAAAAACATGAAGAATGATAGAAGTCCAGGACCTGATGGCTACACTGCGGAATTCTTCACATTTTTCTGGATAGATCTAAGTACTTATTTACTAAACTCACTAAATTATGCTTACAAAAACGGCGAATTATCGATTTCACAAAAACAAGGAGTAATAACATGCCTCCCAAAGGAGGGGAAATCAAAACACTTGCTTAAAAACTGGCGACCGATATCTCTACTCAGCGTCTGTTATAAAATAGCATCAGCTGCAATCGCTCAAAGAATGAAAACCTGTTTACCAAAAATAATCCACGAAGACCAGAAAGGATTCATGTACGGCAGATTTATTGGGGAAAATACTAGACTTACTTTTGATATAATGCAATACACTGAAGAACATCAACTCCCAGGAATTCTTATGCTGATCGATTTCGAGAAAGCTTTTGATTCGGTAGACTGGTCATTCATACAAAAAGCACTAGATTTCTTCAAATTTGGCCCGTCTATACAAAAATGGATAGAAGTGTTCTACAAAAATGCCCAAACTTGCGTTATTGTGAATGGGTTTGTTTCACAGTTTTTCCATATATCTCGCGGCTGTCGCCAAGGAGACCCCCTATCGCCATACATATTCCTGGTGTGCGCTGAGATATTAGCAGCAATGTTAAGAGGTAACAAAAACATAACGGGCATAAATATTGGGGATGAAGAATATTTGTTATCTCAATATGCTGACGACACTACTATTTTTTTGGATGGATCGCTTAAAAGTTTAAATTCTTGCTTAGATACATTACATTATTTTGCAAATATCTCTGGCTTGAAAATGAATATAGATAAAACGAAAATTGTGCAACTAGGTTCGACTAAAGCTTCCAATACGAGGTTTCGTACGAAATGGAAGTTAGACTGGTCACAAGGTGATTTTAAGCTATTAGGTCTTGTGTTTACAAACAATCTGGCCGAAATGGTCGAGAAAAATTACAAAGATAAATTAAAAGATATCGTCACGCTTATGAAAATATGGTCCAAAAGAGGATTGACTCCATTAGGAAGAAATGTCATTTTAAAAAGTCTGCTGTTGCCCAAACTCAACCATCTATTTTCCTCCCTTCCAAGCCCACCAGACCCACTTATAGACGAATTTCAGAAGCGCTGTTTTGAATTTGTTTGGAACTCGAAACCCGATAAAATTTCCAGGAAAAATTCTGTCAAACCACTTGAACAGGGCGGTTTAGATATTCCCATCGTAAAATATGTAATCCAAGCACAAAAAATATCATGGATTAGGAGATTACAAGCTGATAATCCTAAGTGGGGTAACATATTAAAATTGTATATGCCAGATAACATAGATCCAGTAGGAGTCGGTTCCGCATTTCTAAGAACTACTGTCATACCAAAGATAGAAAACGTGTTTTGGAGGGACACACTTTTAGCCTGGACAGAATTTCAAATAAAAATAGATTACAAAGATTGTAGAACTTTCTCGAATGAAAAACTTTGGCACAATGAAAAAATTAAAATTGGTAACAAAGCTATACATTTTGGTCATTGGGATGGAAGAGGTGTGCGGTTTGTGAATGATATTTTAGAAAATAACGGGAAATTTCTATCATATGAGTCTTTTCAGTCTATTTATAGATGCGCATCCAATTTTCTGGAATACTTGTCAGTATGTCAAGCAGTACGGAAAGCAGCAAACAACATGGGATTTGGACCATTACAGAAACAATATATGACACCGTTAATACCACCACCCATGTCACGGTTAATAAGTGTAAAAAAAGGGTGTAAAATATATTATAGAACTCTTTTGAATTCTCGATTTTCCACTTTAAACGCTCATCTAAGATGGGAAACAGTTCTTGGAAAAAAATATAATGAATCGGAGTGGCTTATATGGAATAAAAATGTAACAAATCAAAGAGATGTGAAATATAAGTGGTTTCAATACAGAATTATTAACCGAATACTGACTACTAATCTATTCGCACACAAACTTTACCCTCATATATCTATCTTGTGCACTTTCTGTAACAAAGTTCCAGAGACTATTATTCATCTCTTTTGGGAATGTGAACATATCAACCCTCTGTGGAGTTTACTGGAAAATTGGTTCGCCTCAGTGGGTATTTCAACTCTATTCTCTCCGGAAAAAGTTATTCTTGGTCTTTCACAACCCAGAAATAAGCCACTTAATTATTGTATCTCTATCATTAAATTTTCTATATATAAAATGAAAGTAGTTAAAAAAATTCCGTGTCTGAAAAGTGTTCAAAACGCCTTAAAATTAGCGTACGAAATCGACAAATGTATACAGTACAAGAATTGCGAATGGCGCAGGTATGACCAGTATTGGTCAACGCTACACTTACTGTTTAGACCCGTATAGATGTTTTTGCTGTTGTCAATGTAGATAAATCAGAGAGTAATGACGATTGTTCAGTTGTATGATATGAATTTCAATTATAAGTTCAAATATCTTTGTGTAGTACGATAGATTATGCTATGTACAGTGTGCATGACCTATGTATGAAAATCAAATAAAATATAAATTATAAAAAAAAAAAAAAAAAAAAAAAAATATTTTAAGCTAAAGACTACGAATTGCTTCCATTTAGGCGTAACGTGCTAGATGTCAGTGTGAGATACCTCAATTTTACCAAATCGGCACAACGAGCAAAGAGTATTACCTTGAATTACACAAGCAACCTGAAAATATGAGATTTTTGGGAGACCTCACAAGAGTGCCAGTTTGAATTTAACCATCATAGCTTAAGCTGAAGATTAAGCAGTAGATTACAAATGGGCGTTAAGTGTTAGACTTTGATGTGAGATCCCTTGGTATTATCATGGAGCCTACAAGAGATGGTATTATAAACTTGGCGCTTTGTGTTAAGAATAATGCCTTGAATTACGCAAGCAATCTGGATAAGCCTGACCTTATATGTTCACCCATATGAATGCCACTTTGAATTTAGCCATTATTTTTATCCTGAAACTATGCAAATAGATTCAGGTTGGGAGTTAACTGATAGGCTAAGATGTAAAACTGATTCAGTCATCTTGAGTTTTACTAAAACAGGAAAAAGACAAGGGCTTGGAGTTTTGTCTGTTGAAATGAAAAAAAGATTGTTTCGTTGGCACAGAAGTAGATATCGAAAGGACATGCAATGAGCTACATGAAAAGATAGTCTTCAGAATCCCCGAGGTGTTGGAGGGGTGGGGGTGGAAGAGGGGAGTTTCGAGCAGTGGCCCATGCAACATAGATTACGTATTTGCATAACCCTACTCTCCTCCTCTTCGGTAGAACAATTTGTTTATCAGAGATACTTCTATTAACATCTCTATATCATATCTGATGGTGAGATTACGTGACAAACATGGATTTCAAGACGCATATGGATAAATCTTTAACCCAGGCACATCAAACTTTTACTCACAGAGTTTTGCGAGTTTTGGCTGCTAGACAAGGTCCTCCCACATCATGAGCGCTGTTTTTAATTTGCATTTTAAAATTTGGACCAATTGGACAAGTGATCTCTTTATTTTGTTTTACTTCATAGTCATAACAACATATTTGATAAAAGCAGATAGCGAAGTTAGAGAATTTCGGATTTTGATGGACATAATTATGTTTGTAGCCAATAACAAATTTACGAAGTGTACACAAGTGTTACTGTGTTAGAAACTATGTATACCCAACAAACTTTTACAGCAGGACCTTTAACCCTCTGCGCTCTTTCTGCATTGGAACATAACAAGTTCTACTCTTTTGCCAACAAAACCGCACAGGTGCGATCTATTTGTGACTAACATCGATAGATGTGAGTTTATACCTGCTTTTCCTAGCATCTGTTTTCCTAGGTACTGCAATTATGACAGGTCAAACTTCAGTTTCACGGCGGCTTTTCCTAACGTAATTATCTACAACATATTTCTCTGGTCCAAGGATGTAGATTGTGATTAAACTTCAGGAATATCTGGTGACAAGCAAACAGCATATTAATGTGGAACGGTCAAGGCTAATGTCGACAGGTCAAAGGCTAAGGCCACTGGGATTTTATTCAATAACATTTTTGTGAGTATTATTGAGCGGCGATGTGTCGGGTGTCAAGACTGAGGTCAAAATGGTCAAGATCATCGATCACCAGCAACTCACTCTAACATGTAAGTCTCAAAATCTCGTTGTATTGACCTAGTCCAAAAAGAGAATCAGTTCTCAATGTGAACAGCTTTTAGCAGGTTTATCCTCACGATCATTCGCTGTGATGTCATTATGTGGGCTGGTACCCAAATCAGAAAAATATCAATAGTCTCTAATTTCTGAGGCAAGATACTGTAGTTCTTTTATTCTTCCCTGGAGTTATCTTTTGTGGTTTTCCCTCAAAAGCATTTCCGCTCCTCAGTGAACCATATATTTCTGATGTCAGTTTCCACCGAAACTATGAGCTCTACTGCGTGATCAGTTAAATACTTAACTCTCTTGATGCGACTCTCACACTGGGAACTCTGTTCGAATGGTGTTTCATCGCCAGGCTCTCTCGGAGTTGGATCAATCTGATCAACACAACTGGCAACATGTAGAATTTAGGCTGGATTAGAAGAGCACTGGCCTCCTAGATAAGAGGTCCCCAGAGCGAGTGGTGGTCGTGGTGCTTTCGGTCCGTAGATCAATATGATAGGTTAGAAAAGCAAAACTATTTAGAACAGGAAAAATATTCAGAACAATAACTATTTTGAATACTTGCTCGCACACTCCAAGTCAGTAAACTGGACTGACCTATCAATTCCTAGTGATTTGTAGAATGCCGACTATACAAATTAGATTCTGTGATTGCCACTTCATGTTTATCGATTTCAGCCCATGCAGTTAACAAATCCACTCGTATAACTAGCAAATCCTGTTTATCGTCTGATGCTATTGTGCTAGCCTCCCATTGGAAAACCCAAGGTCACACGAATAAGATGAAATACAAACTGATAAACTATGGACATAGCGTTCATAATGTTCGATGAAAGAAGACTGTATCTTAGGTTATTTGAGAGAAATCGGGTTGTTACATGTTTTAATGTGTGTATGTTTTAATGTGATGGATTACTAAGTTATGAATTTGAATACTCATAATTTAGTTTGATCGTCGCTATATAGCGGAAATATATCTGAACACGGCGTTAAACCTTAATTCTCTCTCTCTCCCATTATGTACAGAGTATCGTGTTCTATTATATATGTTGGTTTTAAAAACTGTTGGTCAGTTCTCGCCCTCCAAAGAATTGTCTCGGCATGCCATGCAATTATGTGTTTAAGTCATAGCAGCTTGGGCTTGTGTTTATATTAATATTTCTATGTTTTGCCTTCTTGATCTTGGCCTTAATAGTGCAGTGTTAGAAGAGTATTCTGATTATGGGTGTGAACTCACCCTGGTGGAGCCTTTTTCCATACTGCGTGCGAACAAGGCCCCGCGCCAAGCCATTCACCAGGCGTAGTTGTTGAAAAAATGCTGGTCGGCTAATGTTTTCCGAAGCCGTTAATCACAAACAATCAAATAATTCGATTCTGTGTGCTCTTACCTTGATAATCAGCTCTTGTTTATCAGAAACTGTCTCTTAGCCTCACGGCAGACCGAAAGTCAGAGCGACCACTTCCGTTTTCAACTACTCCTAACAGCTCTGCATGCAGTTTATGCGCCACAACAACAGCCGGTTTCTGTAGACGCGTTCCGAGTTTCTGTCTCCAGTGAAGCTAAAACTAGACAGTTTCTGATAAACTAGATCTGAATCCAAAGGTAACTTCACACAATCAAATTATTGTATTCATGACTGACGGCTCCAGAGAATATTAGCCGTCCAGCATTTTCTCATCAACTACGGCTGGTGAATAGACTGGCGCCGGGGCCTTGTTCGCACGAGGTATATGTGAGTGTCGGATTTGACGCCAGTATCACTTTGTGATAAAGAATCAGCTATGTGGAGGAGAGGTGACTACTGATCACTAATGTTCTGACATCTGTACATGTACATGATTCATGCGAATGTTAAGCAACGTTATAATTCTCTTTTTCCCTATTAAAAAAAGAGGAGAGAAAGCAGGATTTAAGCCTTCTGCATCCGCCTTGAACACATTGGCAAACACTGAAACAATGGATGAGAATATTTATAGCATATATGCAAATGATACATCAGCTAAAAGATTCTGTCACCTAGAATACGTCCTAGTTTTAACTGGTAGTATAAATTTCAGCCCGTGGGTATTTTATTGCGGATATTTAATATTTTAGTTTTGGATGGATGCACGGCAATAAAATTTCATGCAAAGTCATGCATATCCTACATCGAGGCAACGGATATATTTGAAGGGGAACCCCACTGGAGTACGTTTCACAGATAAGGAGGTTTAATGTGCAAAATCTATTATACAAGGGGTTTGATGCAAAAGAGTTTTGAAGATGTCACCAAGTAAAACCTAGTTAATGAGATAACGCTTTTTTAAAATTTCCAGAGATATAAATCTGATCCCTCTGAAACTTATCACATTGATATTGTATAGCATTATGTACACATAAAGTTTGTTTCTCGGCTAAGTCCCATTATTTGCAAACATGGAAATTGTACATTTTACGGAATTTTAATACCAGTAAAAAGGGTCTACAATTTCATAAGTTGAGACACACTCTCTAACTATTTAAGTTACTGGCTGATACAGTAACCATATTTCTGGAACTATCGCTTATTTAAGTAATATCCAGTTGTTAATATACAGTCTGTTAATAGAATGCAAGAAAAAAGGGGATTTGTCTATAATTATCTCTGACTACCTAACATCATCAAAGCTCATTTAAATACCTTTGTTTACATAAACAAAACATATATCAGATGAAACAAGCAAGCGAGATAATTTTGATGATATTGAGGCCAAACGCAACAAGACTTCACCTTCATGGTTATAAACTGGTGTATATTTCTTCAGTCAAGGTATTCTAAGTTGAATAAACATGCATTTTTTATGGTCGGTCATTGTGATGTCAACACAATGATAATAAACCATTCATATGCCTCGAATTTCAATGTATAATTTCAATATGTTGTAAATCGACCAATCCAAAGCTTTTATATATCAATATATTGAATGTAAACCACTGACATAGCTTTTTACAGAGCCAGGTGCATGTGTTGTGGCCCCGACTGACGCGTCACCCCTCTCTTGAAATCTATGCTGCAGGAGATCCACCGGTGACCTCTATGTGGTCGTTAGCATACCGCTATAAACAGGGCCAACCATCGTTGCGGACCCCTTTAATGAGAGTTTATCTTTTTTTGCATTCCCGCTACAGCTTTAACAAATTTTTGACATGCACCAAAGACACCGATGATTAGGGATTTCAAATAAGTTAAAACCTTTAGCTAGCATGCTCTAGTTATTCCAAAAACTTCGACAACCCCGAGTCCAATAAACTGCTTTGAAATCTTTGTCGTAATTAAAGCATGTCAGATGAAGATTTTTGCTGATTTGAAGAATCTACACATTGGTGTATGTGTACTGTCCCAAATACAGAACTAGGAAGATTTCTTCCGTAAGTCTGCATATGGAAGAGTAGTGTCTTTGGCGCAAGAAGAACTTTTGTTGAAACGGAAAAAACATTTCGATAGATTTATCATTTACTACACTATTATAGTCCAATTTTAATCTTGGTGGTTCAGTAGCACCAGAATGAAGGTCGCCCAATCTTGGTGGTTCAGTAGCATCAGAATAAAGGTCTTCCAATCTTGATGGTTCAATAGCACCAGAATAAAGGTCGCCCAATCTTGGTGGTTCAGTAGCTTTGGAGTAAAGGTCGCCCAATCTTGGTGGTTCAGTAGCATCAGAATAGAAGTCTTCCAATCTGTTTGTTCAATAGCATCAGAATAAAGGTAGCCCAATGTTGGTGGTTCAGTAGCATCAGAATAAAGATCGCTCAATCTTGGTGGTTCAGTAGCATCAGAATGAAGGTCGCCCAAGTATTGTTTCAGTCCGACCTGGAAAAGCTGGATGGCAAGCCATCAAGAGATGACCCATTTCGTTGGTTGAATTTAAATACACGGAAAATTAAAACATGCTCGGGGCTGATTTTCAATACAGTTAAATTGAATTTCAATGTGTTGATATTACAACGTATTTCTATTCATTGAAATGTGAAGATTATGATTGATTGATGTTGAGAGTATTGAAATTATAACTTCGTATTTGTTCAACGCTAGGAATTTTGGCATGGATGGCTCAGCAAAGGCCTACAATAAATTTTCTGCTGTTTATTGTCCCCATTGATTTTTATTGTTCCTATTGTGAGAGGATCATTCACATGTAGTTCACAAAACTGAGGTCCAGGTGTAATCGTGGTGGACTAGGTAAGATGTACAGAAAGGTCAGCTAGTTGTAGGCTAGAATTCTGTCAGAATAGAAATGTTGAGGAGAATTATTATTCCAAGAGAATTGTACACTTATATCAGAAAAATGTGTTTTGATACCATGACGTATAAAACTGAACTGCGATACATCATCTCATACATCATATATCATCACATCATCGAATATCAACTTTTATATCTTGTCGAGTATAATAGTTAAGAATTTATGGTTTGAATAAGCAGCGACAGCAAGCAGAATTGTTTGTCGCGCCAAAATACTCAGAAAATAAAGATGGCATTCACACACATCCTTTTCGGCAATTTTTATTTCCCTTTCAATTTCCCGTAAAGGATGAAATGATGCGGTCATGGTTCAAAACGGATCGGGATATGAACAAGGATGTTTCAACTAACGATAATCTTTTATGTCACGATTAAAGCAAAATAAGAGGACGCGTGAAACTGGCGATAGCTCCAGAACTGCTCGGATAACGTACTCGAATAGATGCGAATAGTTATAGAAACATTAGTTCGTTTATTTAATTTCTGTGCTGTCCAATTTCTCGTCTGAATTTAATTTCTCATCTTCCTATAACCCGTTTAACTAAGAAGTATCCTTAGTGGGAACATAGAGCTGCCTCACAAACCGGACCTTTGCCAGCTCACAGGTTAGTACATTATGGTTTTAATTTGACAATTTCTCTCAGCAGAATTCCGTCAATCATTGGACTTTCCGATTGGAATGTGGCCTCTAAATGTACCTTTATATGATTTGATGGATTTGTTTTCCAATTTTGTTCACAGGCCAATGGAATTTCTGGATTACTTTTCAAAAATTTGAAATGACCAATCAACTCTTTAATAAAGCGACGGTATAAAACATCATTGAGGCAGGTGTTCTGGTCATATTTGCCCATATGGATAAGAATCAGTTTTGTCACGAAGACGCAGGAAGAAACAGCAACAAAACATACATGTAGTTACATTTATAAAACACAAGACATTGGATATTAATGACTTGCCTCGAGCATTTTTTACGGCCCACATACATGCATAGTGTGGAGGAATATGAAGGCTTTTTACTGTACTTACTGTGCATGTTGATATGTCATAGGCCCAATGACCGCTATGATTTCCGTGGCATATAAACGAGAGACTCCGTCGTCCATCACATGGAAAAACCTCGTGTCTATAGGTGACAAATCACCATTGATTTTTTGGGTGTCAAATATTATAATCAGAGCACTGATAGGAGAACACTGATAGGGCCATTACACCTGACTGTACCAGAATTGCTTTGTGATGTATTTTAATATGTTCCTACAATATTTGACTCTCAAAAATATCAAATTTTGCCGTAATGGTGCTGGGCGGGATGACCTCATATCTGGCCGTCGTATCTCGGAAATATGGTGTGGAAATGTATGTTGAATTTGTATATGCTTGAGCGGTGTGGTGGTTCATTTGGAATATAGTTTTCTGATCATGTTTTTATAAATTTACATCAAATGAAAGACCATTGCAAACAGTGTGGGAAAATATTTATTGTGATTTTTTTATGATTTTTTTAGCTGCAATAAAGCATGGTATTCTATGGTGGTCTGTGGCAATCATATTTAGATCAAGTGACGTCACACTGCCTTATTACATATATTTGAAACTTTGTATGCATTTTTCAATGCTTGATTCAAGCTTAATTGTGTATACTTTGAGTTTCAACACAGACTCACTATTTCAATGGGCATGTTTCACCAAAATCTTGGAAATTAAATGGAAGATTCAAATTGACTTGACACTTATGAATTACCATCTCCCAGATTTTGGTGAAACCTGCACATTGGAACAGTGAGTCTGTGTTGAAACTCAAAATATACACACCTTAAACTCGAATCATGCATTGGAAAGTGCATACACAGTTTCAAATATATGTATTAAGGCAGACCACCATAGAATACCATCCTTTATTTGCAGTTTACTCTGTGTAATAAAATCGTAAAAAATCAAAATAAATATTTTCCCACACTGTTTGCAATGGTCTTTCATTTGATGGAAACTTTACTTGAGGGTTTACGATCACTTTAAGTATGGTCCTTCTTTAGTGGTAGCGGACATATTTTGCAGGAGCATCAGTCACATGCTGAAAGACAGATGATATTAGCTGAATAACAATGATGCTGAAAGGGAGATTATCCTTTTCTATGTATAGCTTAACAACATCCAGTAGTTCTCTCCCATGTGTATCGAAATCGTGCACATCATTCGTCGTCTAGGACACCAGGTGTATTGCACAGACTTTCCGGAAGAAGGGCGGAGAGGGGGGGGGGAGGGGGTACCAGATAATCTACCCGGTTTTGTGTTCAACCCCTGGACACTTATTTCCAGTCGTATTAAAGCTGAGCGATGATTACGATTTGTGCTTTCATGTTAGGGCTCCAGCTCAGCTCTCGCGCTATTCCAATGAATATGCCTATATATTCAATATCTATCAAATCAAAAGTATGCTTAGTAAGTCTTATGGTTTAAGGAACTTTATGCTTACATACACTGGTATGCTTACAACATTATACGAAACTAAAGTTGTTCACGGTTATGGTGCCCCCATTAGACCCGAAATACAATTTTTACATTAAGCCTATCTGGTCTGTGTTGTGGGGATGCTCTCTCTCGGAAAATAGAGAGCTGAAACTAGGAGGCTTTATTGCCTATCGTGTTAGAGTCATTTTGAGTCTACTTGCACCACTCCTGAGCAGAGAAAAATTGAAAATGTGGTACAAGTGGGGTAATGAAAAAGTTATGTTTTCGTCTTATTTTCTTCAGCGTGTTTGCTTTTCTGTGGGAAAATGTAGACCAAGACTATACTATTTCAAATCAGCTCATCATTTATTAATTGATCTTGCAGGTTTCGAAATTTCGAAAAATCGGACGAAAAATTCTTCAGAGAAAATGCCCTCAATGTTACATTATATGAGCCGCCATCATGGATTTTTGTTTAAATTTTCTGATAGAGCGTGGCCCAAGCATATATAGCGGTTAGTTTCCTCTCCCTAATCTGATAGATGACTAAAAAATTAGGTGTAATCGGCCCACCTCCAGATCGCGGTACACCTCAAATCACCAAGGCCAGATACGGTTTAGGAGGCCAATCATTTTCGTCAAAATGGAGAGAACTCAGGAAACCCGGAGAGTAGCCTACTCGAATAACCCTCGATTAACAATCTTTGCTGGACTAACAGCAATCAACATTTGTTAAGGTTCTATTATCATTAGCCATAAGATTCTCGATTCCTCATCAATTTTAGCAAAATTGCAAGAAAATGAACTCAGCAAATCGAGTTATATTTTTGCTGGAAGCTATTCGTTTTGGAAATCAGAATTTATTGACATTTTGTTCTGCTTATTGCGCCAACAGAATTATTTGAACGAAAACAGAGATTTCTGTGAAAATTTAACCTTCAAGTCTCCTTGCTAATAACTTCTCAGGCATTCATTAAAATATTGTAACTTTTAGATTTCTATAATACGCCTTCAAACACAACTGGTGTGCTTCGTTTTCTTTAATTCGTCCTGGAAATCATTATAGCAAAACAGTTCTATATATTCAACGCAACATTAACAGGGTAGTAGAAAAATGCCGGCGTACTGGCAAGAGGTCAAATGACACCACAGATAGTCGGGGCTGTTAGGGCATAAAAGGGACTGTTTGGTTCAGATTCTTCCAAAAGCACCAAATTTGGCCCATATGTCGCCGATACCATACCTTTTCGATTTTTGACGGGCGCCAAGGTAGTCGCCCCCTGGGGCCGCCATATTGGCGAAATTCATTATGGCCGCCGCCAGGGTTAGAGGTCAGTCAATAAAATGGCTAGAATCATGAGTAATACAACTTTTTAGTGGTTATCGGAGTCGGGAAATCTGATTCTGATCTTATTTCAACGATTTGAGGTCAAGGTTACCCTGAAGGTCATTTTTTTGTCAAATTCGTCATTTTTAGTGGTTTTTAGTCGAGATATACAAACTAACTCATTTTATCGATTTTCGGGGTTGAGTAACCCGAATCTGGCCATATTTTGACAATTTGAGGCAATATTGCATGTGAGGTTCATGACAGATGTCCTCCGAAACAGAGGTCAACCGGAGGTCAATTATAGGAAACATCAAAAGGGCTAGAATCACAAATAATACCATAGGGCTTTGCGGCATCGGAGAATTAGATTCTGACCTTATTTTGACGATTTGAGGTCATGGTCACCTCATTTGAGAATTAAAGGTCAAAGATCAACAGTTGCTACTAAAAACAATCGAAAGAAGATTATTCAGGAACAAATGTTACTAGAATACTTCGGAGATGACATCTGCTGACAAAATGCTATAACTACGCCGCTAAGTGCATTTAAATGTTCAAAATACAAAACAAAGACCGCTTAAGCAACAGTATACCAATGATTACTTTTACTACCTATGCATTCTGGCTTGCGCTCTATGATGCCAGCAATAAATAATACTTGTCATCATCGCCCAAGTTATTAACGCACCCGCCTTCGCATTTGCAGAGGGTCATGTATCGGACATCGGCACAGTTGCATTTGCACCTTCCCGTGCATGCCTTGAGTCAGCCTCAGTACATGAGAATGGCATATGCCATAGAAGTGTCGCTGAGAGTGGTCCATAGCGGTTGCCATGTACTGGTGCAATCTTTGTGCCAGCTCCACTCACTGAAGTCAGGGATTCCCTGCTGGAGTGAAGCGACTCCAGTAGAAACTCGCTTGCAGCAGCGCTGGCTTCACATGCTGCAAAAGCGCGGCTTGGGAGGTGGGATGTTTTCCAGCGATCTGGTTGCAGTAGTGAAGAGGTGATGCTTGGCCTCATTGACACCGGCTGCATCACATCCCTTGCTGTACATGAGTACGATGAAGCGTTCTATAAGCTCCATATGCAAGGACTCGAGAGTGTCAGGGTCATGCGTGAGAGCAACTAGTGTGTCGGTGGGGTCCGATATACGCCCAGGCGGTCTTTTGCCACACCCAAGAAACTGTGAAGTCGTCTTGCACCCCGTTAAGCTATGAAAGAGAGGTAGTGCCACGGACTTTGACGGACCAAGATCGGAACAGATGGTTTGGACTGGAATGCCACAATACTTTTTCCTGAATCCCTAAAATCCCGAAGTATGAATGGATCAGCGGCTTCTTAAAAGATGTTAACAAAAAGGAGCCGTTCTCATTCATCAGCACACAGATATCGAAGACTGACATGAGCGGAAAGCTCCTTCTGTCTATCTGTTTTGAGTCCGTGTTCTTCAACAGGCGTTATGACCTCACAATACTTCAACCGTGCAACCATTCCGAGGCGGACACTAGGGTTCTCCTGCATCTAGCACATGCCACGGAGAAGGGTCATACAACAGCCTATGTTCGCACGATGGACAGCGATGTCCGGTCTTTGAAGACCCTCGGTCTATCGGAACTCTTGGTGGACTTCGGTACTGGAAAGAAATATTGTGACATTCAGTCCATACCGTTTGTTCCGATCTCGGTCCGTCAAATCCTTGGCACTGCCCCTCTTCCACAGCCTTACTGGGTGCGACCCGACTTCACAGTTCCTTGATAGCGCAAGCCAGAAGGTATAGATACCAATAATCATTGATATATTGTTGCTAAGGCGGTCTTTGTATTGTATTTCGAACATTTAAATACACATAGCGGCGTAGCGGCATAGTTATAGCATTTTGTCAGCAGATGTCATCTCCGGAGTATTGTAATATAATTTGTTCCTGAGTACTCTTCGTTCGATTGTTCTTAGTGGTAACTGTTGATCTTTGACCTTTGACCCCAAAATGGGTTGACCTCAAATCTTCAAAATAGGATCAGAACGGAGAATGCCACAAACCTCTATGGTATTATTTGTGGTTCTTTTGGTGTTATACCTACAATTGACCTCTAGTTCGGATGACCTCTATCGCGACTCTCAAATGAAATATTGCCCCGAATCGCCAAAATAAGGCCAGATTCGGGTTACTCAAACCTGGAAACCAATAGAATGAGGCAGTTTATATATCTTGCCCCAAACCACTGATAATGGCGAATTTGTCCCCAAAATGCCCTTTAGTGTGACCTTAAAGGTTACCTTGACCTAAAATCGTTGAAATAAGATCACAATCAGATTCTCCGACCCCAAAAACCACTAAAAAGTGCTATTATTCACATTTCTAGCCCTTTTAGTTATTCAACTATAACCAGGATGGAGACCATATTGAATTTCGCCGAATATGGCGGCCCTAGGGGGCGCCCGTCTTGGCGCCCGTCAAAAATCGAAATAGTATGGTATGGGCGACATATGGGCCAAATTTGGTGCTTTTGGAAGAATGTGAACCAAAATATCCCTAGCAGCCCCCACTAAGACAAATATACTAAATGCATGCTTCTAAAAACTTCACAATCACCAAAAGTGATCCCGGTGATATGTACAACGTTGTGTCCAAATTTCATGATTATATTCAAAACAGCACAGAAGGCATTGGAAAAAAATATACGAAACGAGCGCAAAAAGTGCAGAGGAGCGATTTTCTTTAACGTATTGACCGGTAATTTCTTCAAACAAGTTAAGTGACATATCCTTCGTTTTCGTTAACGTATTGACCGGTAATTTCTTCAAAAAAGTTAAGTGACATATCCTTCGTTTTCTTTAATTCGTCCTGGAAATCATTATAGCAAAACAGTTGTATATATTCAACGCAACATTAAAAGGGTAATTTCTTCAAACAAGTTAAGTGACATATCCTTCGTTTTCGTTAACGTATTGACCGGTAATTTCTTCAAGCAAGTTAAGTGACATATCCTTCGTTTTCTTTAATTCGTCCTGGAAATCATTATAGCAAAACAGTTGTATATATTCAACGCAACATTAAAAGGGTAATTTCTTCAAACAAGTTAAGTGACATATCCTTCGTTTTCGTTAACGTATTGACCGGTAATTTCTTCAAGCAAGTTAAGTGACATATCCTTCGTTTTCTTTAATTCGTCCTGGAAATCATTATAGCAAAACAGTTGTATATATTCAACGCAACATTAAAAGGGTAATTTCTTCAAACAAGTTAAGTGACATATCCTTCGTTTTCGTTAACGTATTGACCGGTAATTTCTTCAAGCAAGTTAAGTGACATATCCTTCGTTTTCTTTAATTCGTCCTGGAAATCATTATAGCAAAACAGTTCTATATATTCAACGCAACATTAAAAGGGTAGTAGAAAAATGCCGGCGTACTGGCAAGAGGTCATATGACACCACAGACAAATATACTGAATGCATGCTTCTAAAAACTTCACAATCACCAAAAGTGATCCAGGTGATATGTACAACGTTGTGCCCAAATTTCATGATTATATTCAAAATAGCACAGAAGGCATTGGAAAAAATATACGAAACGAGCGCAAAAAGTGCAGAGGAGCGATTTTCTTTAACATATTGACCGGTAATTTCTTCAAACAAGTTAAGTGACATATCCTTATAGTTAAAATATTACCCATTTTTTTTTTTTTTCAAAAGTTTACAGGAAGTTAATTACTCGTTCAGTTGATCATCATGTGTTACATGACCTTGCGCGCGCAAAATAACAACGTTGAAGGAAACTGACAAAAAGTCAAATGAAACCTACAGGCAAAATATACCAACTGCATATTCAAAAACTTCATAAGACTGATACCTGCGATGATTTGTATCCAAACCACTCTTTCATTGAAGCTGTTCATGTGGCGATCATGAATGGCATGACCATGCGGCCCCTATCTCCGGCTTGGACGATATTAGCAATAAATATTGAAGAGCGAGGTAGCAATATGCCTATCAAGGTATCTGATGGAATGATGAATTATGCGACCGTGCTCACCGACTAATCCGGTCATAAATGGTATTTGCGTACCACTTGCCTAACAGCTCTTTTCAAAAGCTACATTTTTGCATAAGGATCTATGTGACAGCTTTTTTCACCAACCTGTAGAGTTGGTTATAAAATTTATATTAGGTGAAACAACATTTTTCTTGCCTGTTCGAGATCCGGAATCTTACCGCGGCAGTCTGTGTTGCACTGTTGGATTTTCAACGGTTTAGCAATCATTGTTTTTAATAGCTAACGTCAGATCCGACATTCGATTTTCAACCTACGTCCCAACCTCCCCACAGCACATGCTCCATTGCCTCATTAACATCCCTGCCTCCAATAGCGGAAGTTGACCTTTACTACGTTGCTATGACGTATAGGGGAAAACACACGTACGCCAGGTTCAGTTTGAATCCGGCCGAACAACTCCTTCGGTTTTGCACTTCGGTTTTGCAGATAAACAGGGAAAATAAACTGCAGATAATTCTTTTTAACGCTAGGTCGACAGAGGTATTATGCAGACTTGAAAAGTAATCGAAATGTTCGGCAAACATCTATTTTTGCTATATATGATGTCACTTCCGGCGATGTACGCGCGGCCGGGAATCCTGTCCAAAGATCTGACTGGTGACTCGGGTATTATTAGACCCCCTGGGAGGTGGTTGCCTTCGTCCATGAAAGAATTTCCGTGTCGATAATTCGAATGAAGTCATCGATTACAAATTTGTATGAAATAAAAACAATTTAAGGATGTTCAATTCTAGAGGTTGGCTTTTGTTTTTAATTTCAGTATTATTCATCAGATTATTAGAATATAATACATGAAAAAAACATTGGCGGTCAACATACTCGTTAATAAAATATTGCTAATTATTATATTTATTAGAGTGTCTCCCTATATAAATTGTAATGAGATAAAACTGCATATTCCCCGGTCAACAAAACTGCATATTCCCCGGTCAACAAAACTGCATATTCCACCCCCATGGAATATACACTAAAGGGAGAGTAAGTAGAATCGTATCCAAGCACATTATTGGAGTAACTAACAAGCGACATCGACCAACTATACGTGCGTTGCGAGATTTACACGATAGTAATGAAGCAGCTCCGAATCAGTGGATTCTCGTGCATGAAAAATAATGTTGCTGGCGATTGCCCACTGAAAGCAATCAACTCAGAAGTATTGCGCTCTTCCAAAATAAACATAAAACATTATTTTGCTCGAGATATAATAGCATAATAGATTAGCACAGAGTTAAGTTGATAAATATAATAATGGAATTATTGCCTTGTTGTGAGGGGAATATGCAGTTACGTTGCTCCTCGGCTGTGCATATTGCCCTCGCCTGCGGTTCGGGCAATATGCACATTCTCGGGGCAACAAAACTGCATATTCCCCTCAAAACAAGGCAATATTTTCATAATATTGTACAAATACCGTATCTATGTGTATCATTGAATTGTCATAACACTGGATATATAGGGAAATTTACTTTTTACGTGCTTGAAGCTCATTAAATCAAACTTCGTCTGTCCAAATTTTCCCCTTTTTGCTAAAAATACACAACAAGTATGCATGCTTGTCGTTGAATATGTAAAGAAGCAAGGGGTCACTATACTTTCTTGGAAAATAGTAGCAGTATAAGAGAAAAATTAACCATTCCAGCCCTACGTCCAGGAGGGGGTCACGTGAGGATGGAGAATCAGAGTCGGGATGGGGAATATTCTTGAAGGTCCACGTATACAAAAGCATTTACACGTTTGAAGAAAATCAATACAGAAAAAAATAAAATGGGATTACCACAACCATAAACTTCAACATAATGAGCACTTTGCCCTCTCCAGCAGTTGAATCTAAAATGCCAACTTTTTGGTCATGCCTATACCCTTCTGTCGATGCACCAGTAATACGCATAATTTATTTCTTTTTGCTGGGTCAGAAAGAAGTCTTTCGTTTATTTTTATGCTATATTAAGGAGTCTAGAGACTTATACATATGTCAGACTAAAGCAGCATGTATCATATATATATATAACAATACCAGTTGATAAGATTTATATCGAATTAGTTTTATTATTAGGAGGATATTTTATTGGTGATGCTAAAATACTGGAGCTGGTACCTTGAGAGAGTCGTACAGCGCCTCAGAATTTGGCGCCAAATCGCCAGCTGTAAATGCGAGCGCTCTAAATCGCTTGACCGCCTCAGCTTCCACTGGAAATGTGTATCAGTTATTTTTCTTCTATTATTTATTTCTTTTTTCGATTCCAAGTTATCAATAAGTGAGCTGGAAAGGGTCTTTTTTATTCTCATTTACTTTGAAAAATGTACAGAAAAACGCGATAAAACTTTCTGAGACGAATTTAAGACAATTTTAGCAAAGGTTGTGGATTTTATCTGCCTATACATCAGTGGTGATTGGAACAGACACCCTCGGCGATGAAGGATGCAAGCTACATTTCACTGGTTTATATTGATATTTTCTTTATCAGGTGACGAACAATTTCAAGGAGAATGATGCTCGGTTTTAGTGTTCTAGCAACTTTTCTAACGACTGTGCTAATAGGTAAGAATACACAATTTACTGGCAAAATGAAACAAATCTATGAAACATGGCAGTGTTACTAACGTCACAGGACCTACGAAGTAAGGTAGTCATTAGGACTTCGACGCCCACTGAACTCTTGGAAATCCCCCACCCCCAAGTTGAAATCCTGTCTATATTAAGATGGGCACAGCCCAAGTCAGAATCACCAGTGATTTTTATCAAAAATCGCTGAAAATCTTAATTAAAGGCAGGCCAGATTAGAACTTGCCGGTAACAGCCCCCTAATGCAAGTTCATGCCAAAAGTCAAGGTTCTAATGTCAACGGCTCTCCTTATTCTGCCGACGAAATGATTCGGTTGGACTCACCGACTACCGGACAATTTGCAAATGGTAGCCTACTTGTTAGGAAAAAAAATATCCGGAAAGATGTCAAAACTCCCTCAAATTTTTTATTCACATATCGATCCATGCTGGTCCTTTTAAACGGCGAGGAATTCTTACATCTCTCTATGTACAAATATGAAGATTGACTAGAACTAGGTTAGTCCACAACTACCTATTGAACCAACGATCATTGAATATACAAGTTGTTTTAATTCTGGTCGATCTTCACTTGTTCACCGAGAGAAATATCCCAGCTTAAAAAAATGATTTTGCACAGATATTGATGGTCCCGTTGTTCCAGAATCATGTTACGTTTTAACTGCTATTATTCTCAGCATACAACAAAACATTGTACTTCATATGTTCATCGAACACTTTTCTCATATCGGTACGTAGTGTTTCATTTTTGGTGTTCAAAATGCACATCATTGCGCCAAATCTTCGTTAAAATTCACCACGTTCTTTGTACCAAGAACATTCGCCTTAATTCTTACATTTAATTATTGCAGGCCAGCTGTCCATCACAGGTGTATCACAAGCCAGTGGTAAGTTCATTGAAGCATGGAGGCGGAATAGAAATGTGACGGTTTTTCTAGACATGTAACTGTATTGGAGAATTGACAGACGAAAAATGAATGGGTTTTATCAATTTCTAACCTCTTTTCCCGAGCGTGCTCGATGGTTTAGAGTAGGTGTATATATACTGATAGAAATGATGCAGAAGTACGTCAATTTGTATCCCCCTTATATCGCGTCATTTATTCCCAGTGGGTGTAGGTAGGGGGAGGAGGGGACGGATGTAAGAGTGTCACCCCCTCCCAATATCAAATGTGGAGGTGAGTGGGATACAACAATCATTGACCCCCTCCCAATATCAAATGTGGAGGTGAGTGGGGTACAACAATCATTTGTGCGTGAAACATTTTGGTCATCAACGCTGCTGGGGGAGTGAAAAATGCACACAACGAATCGGACTCGTGATCCCTCTTTCGTCGAGTGCCGGTATTAAACTCTTTTTCCTAGAAAGCATGCAGGCTGATTGCTAACATTCATATTCCCAAACACTATAATTATTTGCTTTACAATATCTCCTTTAGAATTGAGAATAAAATGAAAAGTGGAAGATTTTTGAAAAAAATTAAGCTGTTAAAATGTCAAGTTATTGTGAATAACCTGTTACCTCAAACAAGTGGTCAAAATGCTTGCGATTGCGGGAAATGAAGTTTAAAATTGAAATAAAAAAATCACAGTTCTGCTCCCCCTCTTTTTTTTGAAAACCTTCCTAATCGACCGACAAGTAAAAACGGAACTGAGGAAGGTATTCTTGACAAGTACAGCATATCTGCCATATATTCCTTGTACGTTTCAGTCTGTGACAGGCGTATTTACCAACCACATACCTGGATAATTTCCCACGAGGAAAACCTGTCAGTATAGAACCATGCACGATACATGCACAAATATAGTTTACTCAAAGTTTATTATTTAACTATGGAAAGAACTAAAAATTCTAAGAGAGCTCGGTCACCGGGATAATTATCCAATAAGTACAATACAAGCGTCTAATCCGTCATTCAGTATTCAGGCGTCATCCATTAAAGAATTTCCGCGTCCATTATCCGAATGACTAATATAAATCATATAACTGTATTAGCATCAAAAAAATAGTTCAAACATAGGCTAGATTTCTGCAATAGAGAAGCGGTAAACAGCTTCCAATGACGCCTGCAAGACATCATGACACCAATTTCATATCGCTAAGCAGTATTTTCTAATCCATAATTTTCTTTGTAAAGTCGCTATGTACAAAATGATGTATCTCAGTCACACTTTTATCGAGGTTGTTACGAAACGTAATCAGTATGCGATATGTCTAGCCAGATTTGAGAAAATTTAACAGGAGGCGCTAAGCTTTTTGCAATGACGTATGGTGACGTTGATTTTTCATTGCAAATTTATATAAGTTTCTCCTCTCGGTGTCCCAGATAACTTTGTCTCGGGGCCTGGGGTAATTTATAACTTTTTTCTTTTTGTATTTGCTGAATAGAAGAAACAAATCTGCATTTGGAAAAATACCTTCCTTTTCAATATTAGTTGATATGGGGGATCAGAAGAGAAATGTTTTCCCATAAACTATTTTCGTCTCATGGCCTTTCTGCGGTTCCGTATATTCTCGATGTTACAATTCCGCCATTTTATAATATCTGTTTAGCAGTCAATAGTTCTGAGTATGGAGAAAATACCATTTGCATAACGTGAAGATGAGTAGATAATCACTCTCAACTTCGTGTCTTTGGTTGCTGGGCGCCCGCTCTAAGCGCCTAACCGAATGCTATTTTCCTATGCTGGACTGCACGAGGAGAGAGAGAGTTAGGGTTTAACGTCGCGTTCAGCAATATTTCAGCTATATAGCGACCATCAGACAAAAATTCGAAGTATTCAAGTTACTAACTCAGTAAACTAATGCATTAAAGCAGGTATTAACATTTGTACACCACACCGATCTCTCTCAAATAATCCAAAATACAATCTTCTTTTACTCGACTAAAAAGATCTTCCAGCGTAGCTGCTCGATAAAAATCTTAAAATCTTAAAATCTATGCAGTCTATGAGAATATGTTTTCCCGTGAGATCTTCATGGCATGAAATACACCTTGGGACTGGCTCTTTTTTTTTAGGAAATATTCATGAGCTACTCGTGCATGGCCGATCCTACATCGTTTGATCGAAACGTTTCTGGCTGTTCAAATGAGTATAACCAACAGTTTTTTTGAACTCGTGAAGTTTGTTATTTAGTATCGAGTAAAGATTGAACAGCTTTCTTACATAAGCACAGATAGATGGTCTGAAATCACTGTATGGGGTTCCGAAAGGATCAACCTCTTCACCCAGAGCTGCCTTAATCATTTTATCAGCTTCAGTATTGCCTTTGTGGACCGCATAAATATGAGATTTCTAATAATTATAAGCAAGCATAGGCTAATCTCCACTCCTCGCCTTGGGGATTCCCCAAAGTCTTTGGGCAGAGAGGTCTTGTGTAATCAAATGCTACCTCACAAACATGCATCTCCCAGTTCCGAAATCCATTTTATCTGACTTTTGTTAGGCCGCTAATTCTAAATCTTGCCCAAGTGAGTGAGTGAGTAGGATTTAACGTCGTTTTCAACATTTTTTCAGTCATATCATGACGGCGCCTACATGAGAGTGTCCACAGTATATGTTATCCTGGACACTGGTCAGCCCATCCAGAGAGAGAGAGAGAGAATTAAAGTTGAATGTCGCGTTCAGCAATATTTCAGCTATATAGCGACGATCAAACAAAATTCTAAGTACTCAAGTCACTAACTTAGTAATCCAACGCATTAAAACATGCACACATTAAAACTTATGTAACAAACCGATTTCTCTCAAATAACCCAAGATGCAATCCTCCCTTACTCGACTAAATAGATCTTCCGAAGTAGTCGCCCAATAAAAAGCATCTCTTACAATCTTAAAATCTATGCATTCGATAAGAATATGTTTCACCGTGACATGGAACACACCTTGGGACTGGCTCTGTTTTTTTAGTAAATGTTCGTGAGTTAATCGTGTATGACCGATTCTACATCGCCTGACCACAGTTTGATTGAAAGTTTCTGGCTGTTCAGATGAGTATAGCCTACAGTTTTTTTTAACTCATGAATTTTGTTATTATTCACAGCATCCCATAAAGATTGAAACAGCCGTCTCACATAAGTACAGATAGAGGGCCGGAATCGCTATATGGGATTCCAACAGGATCAATCTCGTCATCTAGGGCTGTCTTAGCCAACCTGTCAGCCTCAGTATTACCTCTGATGCCAACGTGATTAGGCAACATAACACAATATCAATATGTTGATTAAATCTACAGTCATGTAGTTCAGCCCAACCGGTCACCCAATCAAGTATTGACCGAGGGAAGACAATTTCTTGTGGTTCTTCTTCTTTTCCCCCATTTGAGGCATTAAGGAGGGATACCTCGTCATCCACATCATTCAAGGTGCTCACACGCCACGTTTTTCAACAATGTGGTGTGACAAGATTAGACTGCAGCTTGTGTGAGGACTCGATGCGTCCAGGGAGGTTCATGTCCCCATAACATTACAATTTTCGTCGGTATGCATTTTATATTAGTTTCATTGCCGTTCTGTACAATTATGAGATCGTCCAAGCTAGTGCATTGTTATTCTTGTTACTATCCCATTACAGATTGCCCGAGTGAGGGAATGAGCTGTACCACTGATGCCTGTGGTACACGGCCCGTATGCATGGCTTACCCCAGGGCTGAATGTAGGTAGGTAGATTTGTCAGAGGTTCACTTGTCCATAAATTTAACCAAGCATGCAATGCAACAGATGTCTTACATATCACGCTTGCAGAATTTCTTACTAGAACTTGTTTTTATTATACCATAGATTCTATGGTATGATTACACTCAATAGGTAAGGTTTCAGATTGAGTGATGAGATGCTGGAGTTTCAAATGCAAGGTGTGACATCGGGAGCAACTCGTAGGGTAGAACACATGGGTAAAGAAACTATGAATCTGGAAAGTAGAGTTTTGACAAAGGTTGTTTAACTGGGGGTTTTCAAGACAAACTGGGTATTTTCATCTCATTACGTTCATCTGTGATGGGTTGGCGAAATGAAGGAAAAGACACTCACTGGCAATAGATTAAGATCAACATCGTTCAACCGTATCAGCTTCAAAGAATCGAATTACAAGCGTCTGGTCCGTCATTCATAATTCAGCCGTTGTCCATTAGAGAATATCCCCGTCCATAATCCAAAGACCTATTCCATATTCCATATAACAGCATTAACACCAAATTCAAAAAGACAATCATAGTATACATAAACATAGGCTTGCTTCCTGCAAGAGAGAAGCGGTTAACAGTTTTCAATGATGCCGGCAAGACATCATGATGTTCCAAAAATATCAAATCCGTATCGCTGATCAGTATTCTTAATCCATAATATTCGTTGTAAAGTCGTCATCTAAAGAATGATGTATCTCAGTCACGCTTTGATTGTGACTGATCATAGGAGTACCATGAGGATCTTGAAGTATGAGTTCATACGGCCGCTATCCCCGGGTTAAGCGGAATTAGACACAAGTTACGAAACGTAACGCCATAGATCTTGCACGGTAGAGCAAGCTTGCACTGAGAGCAAGCTGAAAATGCTTTCCCAACTAATCAGACATCTACCAATCCACCTTCTGTGATTACTGTGAACGGCTCATGCGAGAGGATGGCATTGGGTATTTCTGTGAGCTGTGCTTTCTCTTATACTTTGTATGTAGAACGAAAAACTAGTGATTACTTTACCCGAAATGAGGTCTTTGTATAATGTGTATATGTTTACTCTGAGCCCCGATCAATGTTTCTTCCGTAAAATGAAAATTAGCACCACACGGAGTATCAGTATATTTCTTGTCCGGAAAGCTTCAATCGATGTGTAAATGGCTTTGTTCTAAACATCTTGATTTGTCCTGAAGCGCTTTGAAAATATGCGATCTTTCCACGTAAGATTCTTCATCGTTTTGGGTCTGTTCTTTCCACGTAAGATATCTTCATCGTTTTGGGTCTTTCTTTTTGGAAGCCCCATCTTTTACACCAAAAACACACTTTATTCTATCCGTGACACGTGAAATTTCCAACCTATTTTCAGTGAAACGTGAACCACCCTGAGATATGCACTTACCAAACTGGAACATACGACATTCTTACGTTCGGCTATTTCCGTATATGGTGGTAACATAAAACACATAAAATGTCAACCGTGGAAAGCGCATGATAATCGAACAAATCGGTCAAATTTAGAACTCATGAGCATAATACAGACTACATCAAGTGTATATGTGATTTAAGGTGAATATTCGTATAACTCAATCCGAGTCCTACGGTCGATGAGGTTTTCTGGATGTTTGAAATTCGCGACCGAACGCACTTATTCGGTATATATTTTATCAAGATAATATAGAAACCGTTATATAAACTGGCCAAAGTTCACTAAATCGATTATGTAAATAGGGTTGTAACAATTAAATTACGTTTCTGGTCCCGAAAAGCCACTGAGCAAGAGATCAATTTAGCAGCCAATGATTGTAGTGCTAGATTAAGGTAAAATGCGTGTAAGGTGCCATACAGAACCGAACAGATTTATTTTAAATAATAAAAAAACTGATTTAATCTGCACATATCCGTGTTTCGAATATATCCCCGTTATATATCGTAAGCTCTCATCAACAAAATTGAACTTCCATATAAAGACTTTTGTTCGTTCTGAGTTTTTTCGAATATATTTTGCAGGGAAATTCCCCAACAAATCTAAAATACGATACTTTCAACCAAAAGGCTATTCCGATGTAATTTCACAATCTGTATTGGTGGCATTAAAAACATTGAATTAGTTTGGGTTGAGATCTATTAAGTAATCCCTACAAAATGTATGCGAAAAAGCCAAAAACTCAAACTCAAGCCACACAAGTTCGGTATTAATCTTGGGTATTTTTCTGAAGGAAACAATGTTTTAGTGTAGAATAGAAAAAAAACTTCGGGTTAACGCCATAATCTCAAATGGTACCTCATATTCACAAATTCCCCAAAACTGTGTTACATGTGCGGGTGTGTGCGTGTGTGGGTGAGTGTGTGAGAGAGGGAGAGTTGCAGGATTTTCAGTTCAAGATGGAATTCTCTACTTGGCAACTGCCACTCTGCGAAAAACTTGCAATAAAACCATTTCAGCACCAACACCAAGTTTTGTTGAACAAGATTTGATGTTGATAAATGTAGTTCAACACAAAATCATGTTGAATTCAACATAAACTGTTTTGTGTTGAAGCCAGCTGTTTTAGCCCAAAATTGTGTTCAAACAACATATTTTCTTCTCATTACACCAGCGGATTATATCTTTCTGACATGTCACAACTATGTCGCTATCAGAAGTCACAAACACTAAGTGTTTGTATTTTTGTGAACATGTTTGGCATTCCTACAAATTTAAATTTTCATGAATTTGATTTTCATCTAAATCCGAATGATTTATATTTGAAAAATAACTGACATCCTTTTCTCTCATATTTTTCCCATAGATCTAGCTGTGGAGGTTGTATTAAGGAGTTTTTCGTCGCCGATAAGAAAGTCGATTGTTCGGGTAAGTCAATTATCCGATCATATCCCATTGTCATGTTTTCTGTTAGGAAATAATAATTTTGGAGAAAAAATAACCATTTCATTCAACAAATTTCCATCAAGCGGTTCTTGATGTCATTGACATATTTGATAACTATTTCTTCAGAATTAAGTGAAGCCCCACAGTTCTGCGTAACTGAAATGCATCATTCTCTATATAAAGATTTCACAATAATATGGATTAAGAATATTAATCCGCGACAATGATTTAAGATTTTTGACACATCACGGTAGTACCTCTTTCCTCTAGCGTGGAACTTAGACTATTTTTATATATATTATAATTGTGTTTTCTAATTTGGTGCTGATGATCCACGTCTGAGTGAAATATATAACTTTTGAACACATATGGCATAACCTTTTGAACGTTGGTGGAATACTAGCTTTCATTTTAAGAAAATTGGTGTTGTCTCAACGAATATTTGCATTCTATTAGTGTACATATAGTGCATGTAACATGTGAGTAGTAGGTAGACGGCAAGTAGAGTAAATAGCGCCTCACTGCGCATGCGCAGAACTTGGTGTGACGTCACAATAGGGCGTGTGCGCATGCGTGAGTGATGTGTGGTGTGAGGTGGGTCCAAGATGGCGGCCAGTATTTGTGTCGTGTGTGATAGTAGGTGGGCGAAGATGGTGTGGGTCCAAGATGGCGGCCAGTTTTTGTGTCGTGTCTGATAGTAGGTGGGCGAAGATGGTGTGGGTCCAAGATGGCGGCCAGTTTTTGTGTCGTGTGTGATAGGAGGTGGGATGAAGATGGTGTGGGTCCAAGATGGCGGCCAGTTTTTGTGTCGTGTGTGGTAGGAGGTGGGATGAAGATGGTGTGGGTCCAAGATGGCGGCCAGTTTTTGTGTCGTGTAGTGGTAGGTGTGACGAAGATGGTGTGGGTCCAAGATGGCGGCCAGTTTTTGTGTCGTGTGGTGGTAGGTGTGACCCAGATGGTGTGGGTCCAATATGGCGGCCAGTTTTTGTGTCGTGTATGGTAGGAGGTGGGACCCAGATGGATGGGTCCAAGATGGCGGTCGTTTTTTGTGTCGTGTGGTGAGAGGTGTGTAGAAAAACGTATAAAAGGAGTGGGGATTTTTAGGGTAGGGTGTATTTCACTCTGACTTACCTGACCTGACCAGCCTGCCTGCTTGCCAGTTTCACCTCTAGTCTGCTTCACCTCTAGCCAGCCAGCCAGCCATCCAGCCTGCTTGCTTACTTGTATGAGCTGTGGAGAATCCTTGACTTTTTTCACTTTTACCAGTGCAATTTCACCAGACTTTTACACCGTAGCAGTTACTCCTCAGCCTGAGCCCATAGTTATGGAGTCAGCCGACCTAGTGACGCTTCGAAAGAACCGTGTTCGCCTGATTGATGAGATGCAGCATGTGGGGGCATTATGTGATGTGCTTATGGCCGATAACATACTCCTGAAACAGGGTGTCGAAGATATCATGGCGGAGAAGACCCCTTCAGGACAAAACAGAGCTCTCATCGACGGTTTACTGCGTCGTGGTCCTTATGCATTTCTAGCCTTCGTGGAGGCGCTGAAGAAGACGGAAAATGAAGAACTAGCAGAGCTACTTGAAGCCCACGACGTTATACCAGATGAAGATGATGATATCTTAGTGATTCGAATGGATACGACCGAAGAGCGTACAGCTACCAAACGTACGCACACCACTACTAGCACAGAGAGTACTACACCTGCTAAACGTGCTGGACGCCCCAAACGCCCTCGACTAACACCGTTAGAAATACCTGTGGTTGAGAACCAGCAAGTGAAACAAGAGGTACAACTTCCTATGTCTGTTCAGGAGATCAACAACCTTATCCAGCAAGCTTATCAGGCAGCCCAAGGGGACATTTGGGAGCTTTCACCCTATTTAACAATAAGTGTGAAAGATGAAGAAGTGCATTTTAATGCAGCGGGCTTTAACGACAGACCCGGTAAGCATATTGCCTTGACCTACGCTTCCTGGCAAAAACTGGAGACCTTTCATAACGCCATCGATGAGGTTATTCGTGACCAGGGGAGTGACGAAGCGAAATTTCATGTGGGTGACGACATCTATGTGAGCTGTGCCTATTACAACGACCAGCTCCTGGTGCATATCCGTAAATGGCGAAAGCGGTTAGATACGCAAGAGTTGGTGGCTTGCCCTCAGGGTGTCACTTTGAAATTAACGGCGTGGCGGGAGTTGCAGAGTCTCGCCAGTGCAATTCGTTCAGCTGTGGCCTACCAGGTGCAACACTATATTTATCAGAAGTACATCGACTCAGTCCTGGATCTGATCAGACCTCAAATTCGACACTTGCGTATCCAAGCATGCGCAGGCTGTGAAAATAACAGCCCGATAAACCAGCATACGTGTGTGGACACTAGTGTACCCTCATACGCACTGATCACTGAGGCACTACAGGCCGTGACCGAAGCGCAAATTGCCCTGAGAGTGGAAGCTACCTGCCCTCCCAAAATTCCACGTGAAGAGATTACTACCTACATATACGTGCACCAGGGACGGAAAGACGAGGATGAGTTCAAACAAGTCTTGTTGGAGAACTATTGAACAGAACAAGTGTTGAAAAAAACATTTACCATACACATTTATTGATCTGGAGAGCGTATAATTGTATTTAAAATTCACAGAGTTTATTTTTACTGTTAATTGTATTTAAAATTCACAGAGTTTATTTTTACTGTTAATTGTATTAAAAAATTCAATACTCAGATATAATTATATTAAAATTCAATACCCTTGTGAATACGTTCATTTTGTGTTAATAAAAATAGTAGAAAATTAAAAAAAAAGCTTAGAGTTCATTCTTTTTTTAAATTTTTTGAAAAAAATAGATGCCCCTTCACCTCACCTTCAATTTGATACCTTACTCGACCCGATTGGACCATTAGGGGCTCTCCTAGCTCCAAAAAGGCTATTTTCATACCTTTCGGCCTTCGCGCATGCGCAGAATCACCCTAATTCAAGCCCACACCCAGTCCATCAGATGCTCCTTCACGTCACCTTCAATTGGATACCTCACTCGACCCGATTGGCCCATTAGGGACGCCTCTAACTCCAAAAAAGGCTATTTTCATAGCCTTCGGCCTTCGCGCATGCGCAGAAAATTCAAAATAGCCTTTTTTGGAGTTAGGGCAGCCCCTAGTGGGCCAATCGGGTCGAGTGAGGTATCAATGTGAAGCATTTCACGTCAGCTTTCATTTGATACCTCACTCGACCCACTACCTCCAAAATAAAAAAAATGAAGATTGATATCATAATATCAACCTTCAAAATAGCTTTTTTGGGGTTAGAGGCGTCCCTAATGGTCCAATCGGGTCGAGTGAGGTATCTATGTGAAGTATTTCGCGTCAGCTTCACTTTGATACCTCACTCGACCCACTACCCCCAAAATAAAAAAAAAAATGAAGATTGAATATTGATATCATGATATCAACCTTCAAAATAGCTTTTTTGGAGCTAGAGGAGCCCCTAATGGTCCAATCGGGTCGAGTGAGGTATCAATGTGAAGCATTTCACGTCAGCTTCAATGTGATACCTCACTCGACCCACTATCTGAAAAATAAAAAAAAAATTCACCTTGACAGTGTGAAGATTTTATTTTGAAAAAAAATTTTGAAAAAAAAAAAAAAAATTGGGAAAAAGGGTGATGGGAGCTGGTGTTATTTTTGTGTGCTTTTTGGAAAGAAGTTTTCTCTTTCGGAAAGATGATGGGCTCTGAAAAGAGCCGTTGATAGTGTGATACGACACTTAGGCGCGATAGATTCGTTTCACCCCTCCTACATGTTTCCTGCAAATGGGGCAGTTTACTTTCAGATGGGACTCTCCGGCATCAATGCATCAACATAAGGCACCTTCACACGTCAGTGTCACCCAGCAATCCTTACACAGGCAAAGATGTCCACACGGTAACAAGGCGTACAAGCTGTTCTGATCGGTGCAGATACTACAGCGTTGTTTTCTTTCCTCTATATGGCTTTCCTTCTTCAGTTGGGAAATGGTCATCTTCATTCCATTGATTATCGCCTCCATTCCAACCATCTTTTCCCGCATGGCGATAATCTCATCGTTGAGACGGATTACCTCGGCTTCATGAGCGCGTTGTTCTGTTGTAGTTTCAGCAGTCGAAATGGTGATAGTATCTGTAGCCATCGTTGTTGTTGTTGTTGTAATGGGCGGTGTGTTCTTATTTAACCATGGAGGCTCGCTGTTTTGTTCCTCTCCATCCGTGATATCATTATCCTCATTATCCTCATTATCCTCATTTTCTCCTCCTTCTTCAATGGCCTCCATTGTGTCGATTTCTTCATTCTCTTGTCTTTGTTGCAATCGTCTATCTTCTTCTGTGCGTATATTTTGCCGAAGTTCATCTGTACTGCGTATTAACGTAGCTTCGTCTTCCAGCACCCTTTGAAAACTTGTGGTTATCGATATTCCTCCTCCTTCTCCATATTCTTCGCTGATAACTTCTTCTCTGTGTTCTGTAACCGCAGCAGCAGCAGCATATCTCGGGTCCCTACGTGGATGGTGTGTAAATAGCGCTCGCCTTCTCGAAGTCATGATTGTCTTTGTGAATAAATGTTAATTTTACACGTTTATTTATAGTTTAATGTGGGTCCAAGATGGCGGTTAGTTTTTGTGTCGTGTGTGTGTGTGTGTGTGTGGGTCCAAGATGGCGGTCAGTTTTTGTGTCGTGTGTGGTAGGAGATGGGACCCAGATGGCTGGGTCCAAGATGGCGGTCAGTTTTTGTGTCGTGTGGTGTGAGGTGAGTGTCAGTCAGTCAGTGCAAGATACATGTGGGTCCAAAATGGCGGCCAGTTTTTGTGTCGTGTGGTGTGAGGTGAGTGTCATTTAGTGCAAGATACATGTGGGTCCAAAATGGCGGCCAGTTTTTGTGTCGTGTGGTATGAGATGAGTACAACATGGCAGCCAGTGCAGTGTCATTGAGTGCAAAGATAGGCTTGCCCACAGTGTTTTTTTGCTGTGTTACTTAAGCATAAAAATTTCCTATTTTTTTCGATAAATCCGTTTCAATTTTCACGGAATTATAACACTGTATTCTATAGTTTACACGTATTCGTTTAGCTAAGAAAATCAATTTTATTTCCAAGGTACCTGGTGTTTTATACTACCGTACACTAACTTTATGGGGTTTAAAATGGCTAAAAATTAATAAAATAATGACATACTTTAGCGTTAGGGTGTTAAATTTTTTAATACTAGACTATCAATTGCTTGAGTTTCATTGGAAATAAAAGATATAAGGTGCATTGTTAGTTATTGTAAAATTATAGCCTTTTAAAATTGCAAAAGAAACACAAATATATTTTTGTTGAGCGTAGCCGACGACACAGCTAGAGTGCTTTCGCTGCCGTCCGCGTTTTTACCCTATAAATAGCACAGTATTTTTATTTTTTTCAATTATTCACAATTAATGTGAGTGCCCAGTCATGGATCCACTCCTAGCGGAAATCCTCGATAGTGACACACCAGACTTGTTTACAAATCATGATGAAAATGAACAACAACTTCTCGGCGGTATCAATTTGGTAGATGATCAACCCTGGCTAGATGACATAATGAAACAGATATTTCCTGCACCTCAAGCCCGGAACTATCCTGCGTCAACTACAGCCCATAGTGAAAATCCCCCAGAAACATCGCAGCTGGATAATTTCTTCGCCCTTGCAGCTACACCGGATCCAGACGTCAACTCATGTTTTGACAATATAGACTGTATATTAGAAAATATGTTGAAACCACAAGATAAAGAACAGGCACCAAATGCAACCGGTGATACAGAAGAAGGCCAACATGACAAGACAAAGTACAGCGAAGTAAGATACTTGAAGAAACCACAAGTGAAAGACAAAGAACAAGCCCATGATGACAGAATGAATAGAGAGAGGGACCAGCAGCGGAAGAACAGAAAAGATGCAAGAACCAAGCGGATTAGAGACAAAAAACTAAGGCAAAAGAAAATCCAAGACGAAATGCATTATGTATGGGCCATCACGACTTCAACATTGGGCTATAATACGGAACGCCAAAGCAACTTATATTTACATTGTGTGGAATGTAGTTGCCAGTTTGCAAAGTTCGCGATATCTCCATGCGGTCATCAGGCACTTTGTGAAAGCTGCATTCATCACCGAGCACAAATACCCACGTGTTCTCAAGCCAACACACCTGTAGTATGACAATTGATACCTTTGACATGCTTTGTGTGTGCAGAGAGAACAGAGCAGACCCTCTCAACGATGTAATTATATTATTACATATTCCAACGGTTATTTTCATAACCACCATCTTTTCCGAAAGGGAAGACTTCTAACCATGCACAAAAAATTTAACATGAGATCACGCACCACACATATATCCCCTGTCCTCGTTCAAATAAATTGGCAGCCCCCCGTTATGTTTCGGGCTGTTATAATTTTTATCAAACTAAAATTTAGTAACATGCCTGGGTTCAAAAAAATAAAATTGGAGTGCGTTATGGTTCGCACTGTGTACTATAAATTAATGGGGCGATAGAAAAAATTCTGTGTATATATACAGAGATTGGTCCTCAGAAGGACCTTTGATATGGCCAGGGATTGTTTATTTGAGTGAATGCAGTTTAAAAAAAAAAATATAAAACGGGTCAGGGCTGTGTGCTTTGATATTGATGTGCCAAGTTATCAAGAATTATCCTCTCTCGAAAGTATTTTTTTTGTTTTTTTTGGTTTTTTTATTAATTCGCAAATCCTGAAAAGGACGTTTGTGGAAATCAATTTGTTATGCAGTTTTCTTCTGCAGAGAAGTTTTCCTGTCTACTTTCTCCGTAATCACATCTACCTGGTGGTGGAATTATTAATCTTCATCACACCTGGGCTCCGTGGAATGCAGATATTGCACCTCTTCTTCGCTGTCGGATGATGACACCACTATGGGCAAATGATCTAGGAACGTCGCCGGAGGTATGGTGGTGATGCGTGGCACTCCAAGATCCTCCAAAGGGAAGACTGGTGGCGTTGATATCGTCTCGGTGGGAGTTCTTTGCATGGGCTCTACTCTCTGTACTGGTACAGCCGGGATGGGGTGCCTCTCTTGGCTCATAACACGTTGTAAGAGTACAAACCATCGATCGTCATTAACATTAATGTCTCCGACTGCGTGTAACAAACGCCTCACATTATTGGCCGTCGAGTTGGTTCTTGTGTCCACACCTCCCTCCAACATCTGCACCCAGCCCTCCAATTCTGTCGCCCAAAATATCGTTATCTCCGCTAGCATGGCTCTTCGTCGTCGCCGACTCAGTCGTGCATTGTTGTTGGTGTTGTTGTTCGATGCCATCTTCCTTGTCAGTGTCTGAAAAAATTGTTTCGAATGCCCGATGGTCCGGAGGTGACAGTATATATGCACTTGGCGCGGACTCCGGCGACGACAGTACATTCTTTAGCTGGAAAAATGCTTATCTTTTCCCGAATTTTGTGATTGGTTCAAATGCGCGGACGTGGGTTAAAGCAGTTCATTCTGTAGTTGGGTAACTTCGCTGTGTGTGTGTGTGTGTTTCTTTCTGAATTATAAAACAGGTGTCATTTTCCAATCAGGGTGAGCCCCCGTAGAATTTTTAGTTCCAATTTATCTCACATAAATCAAGCACTCGTATTAAAAATTTCAGCCGTCTACCCCTTCTCTACACTATGATTTTTAATGTTTTAGCAGGTTTTCGAGCCGTAATCTTGGCGTGCGAAAATACAAAAAAAACCCGACCCTTAAAAATAAATTAATTTTCTGGATTAAAAATAGTGGAAGTGTATTACTTATCATTCGATACGCATGCCCTGAAAATTCCAGCCCGTTTCGTTCATGAGAACTGTAAAAAAATGAAGAAAACAGAGCCTTGGTTTACGGTGAGAAAACACAAGCGATGCAATTTTTTCCAAAGTCACGCGCTGTGTAATCACAGCTCTAGTGGTTTCGTATTAATAATACTAGCGAACGCTAAAAAAAACGCGGACCGCCTAGAAAGCAGTTAAGCCAGCTCTAGTGGTTTCGTATGAATAATTTCTCTAGCGGTCGCCAATATGGGGATCACTTTTTCATTCGATACGCGTGCCCTGAAAATTTCAGCGCGTTTCGATCGTAAGAACTGTAGAAAAAATCAAGAAAAACAGTGCCTTGATGAAGAACGTACATTCGCCGCAGTTGGCGGGATCAATTGTCGCTGCCGCGTGATTTTTTCGGAATGGTGTTTCGTTCAAAACGCGTTTAGGACCTGCAGAGTATTGCCCCCTTATTGCATTTGGGCAGCAAGAGTTCTACTTTATTTTGCCCCTGTATTGTCTCTGGGTTTGACTATTTTAGAGTACTAGGAATGTTCGGGTCATTATGAGGGTTTGATATTATAGCCACCAGCTATGATAATATATTATTTTATCATGTTAATGATTCAACACTCTCAATTTATGCACTCGGGGCCCGTTTACAAAAAATTACAGGGGTTAATTTTTAATTCGTTTTTTCTACCGGGTATTTTTTATTATTCCCCTTAGTAGCCAGAATCGGTCTATATATAAATTTTTGTCGGACTCGTATTTTTGTCATTTCTCATGATGGCATCACGGGGAAAGGAGCTGGCGTTTTTTCAATTGACGTCGGATGTCATTCTCATCGTGTATGACGAAGAAGTGCAACTTATCCAAGAGCACCCCAAAGAAGTGACATTATGTTTAACCCTATCCGGTTGGGCGCATTTCGCACGCGTATTACAGGGAAAACAACCCGAAAGGGATTTCATGCACGTAGGACTCGGTGTGTATTTACGGAGTGGCAGCACGAATTCTTATTTTCCCCGGCTTGAACAGTGCGGTGGAGCAGCTATATTACTTCGACCGGGTTTATGGCAGGCCCTCAAAGGTATAATTACGGAAGTGGATGATCTACTGTATCCAGAAGAAAAATCTGTAGCCACGCGTACACTCACCCAGGATTGTACGTTAGAAATTTACCCTGACCGTGTGGAATTATTTGATAATGATTCGCACTGTTGGTGTACAGCGGAACCAGCGCGTGTGTCTTTAACCCAGGAAGGGTGGACGACGTTGAAACGTGTGTTATGCGGTAATTTAGAGGGCGATAGTATACACCTGTGTCAGGATGTTTACATTTTCCGCGGCCCGTATTTTGCCCGATTGCTATGTTTGAAGCGTGATGGAGGATTTACACTGGATCCCGATTTATGGACAGGTTTGCAACACGTAATTCCCGTGGTGGATAAAGTTCTCTCTTCACCCCAGCCGCCTCTCACAGAATAAAACCCTATAAATACAGGGGATAAGACAGAGTGTGTGTGTGTTATTCTCACATTGACAGCAAGCATGTCACTACGCGCTATTCTGCCTCTGACACCCAGTGTAAGGGTATACATTTATCAAGATAAAGTGACACTGGTGAAAGACCCTCAAGCGATTTACTGGACACCCGCTCAAATGCTATCGAATCCGGTGACACTCCAGCGTGATGGGTGGATTAAGTTTAAACGGGTATTGAGCGGAGAGTTGGGCGGAGACGTGATTCACCTGGACAATGCCATTTACGTCTATTCCGTACCGCCCCGCTTCATACGAAAAAGATGGCGTCTGGGCCGGTACCAAGAGCATACGCGTTGCAGTATCCTCCTCAGCCCCGCTGTGTGGTCCGCCTTGGAGAAAATAGTGCCTATTGTAGACCAGTTATTCACACCGGACGATCGATCCCCCGACCCATTAGCGTGCGTTCGTGCTAGGGAAGATGCACTGAGTGACCCTGATGAAAAAAAAAAAAAAAAAAATTCTGATGATGATGGACAACCTACTAGAGAAGGCACAGAGGCTAGAGGGACAGTATAGGTCCTGACCCTATAAATACGAGGGCTGACACAGAGTGTGGGTCATTCGCCGTTCGACATTGAGAGCAAGCATGTCATCACTCCAAGCTATCCTGCCTCTTACACCTTACCAGGTGGGATTATACGTGTATCCAGATAAAGTCACCCTGGTGGAAGATGCTGGAGGGATTTGCTGGGCGCCCGCTGAGACTTTATCGAATACGGTGACACTAGAGCGTGATGGGTGGAGTAAATTTAAACGGGTGTTGAGCGGTGAATTGGACGGACACCTGATTCACCTGGACAAGGCCAACTACGTCTACCATACTGCGCTCTACCCACGGGTGGGTCGCTACCAAGAGCCGGCACGAAGTTTTCTCCTCACTCCCTCTCTGTGGTCAGCCTTGAAGAAAGTAGTCCCTATAGTGGACCAGTTGTTTACACCGGACGACCGGTCACCCGACCAATTGGCATGGGCTCGTGCTATCGAACACGCGCTAGATAAACCTCATGAAAAAAAAGCGGATGGGGAAAATACTATATGTATAGAATGCACACAGGCTAGAATGACAGTATCACCTGATCAAGCGACGCAGAACGATGAACAACAAGAAGAAGAAGAAGAAGAAAAAGTCCATCGTGATGAAGCCGCGGGACCGGAAAAAGCAGTCGACAGTGATTAACAAGGTGTTAAGCGATCTGTATTACAGCCCAAACAGTCCAGCCGCTTATAGCGCTATAGGAGCGCTTTCTCAAGCAGCCCATTCTCAAGGCATCAGTCGAAGTCAAGTTCGAGACTGGTTAAAAACTCAAGACACCTATAGTTTGCACCGAGCTGCCCGACGTCATTTTCGCCGTAACCGGGTCATCGTCGGGGGGATCGACGCGCAATGGCAAGCGGATTTAGTGGACATGAGTCGCTTTGCACCTCAGAATGATGGACGTCGGTATATATTGACCTGTATCGATATTCTATCCAAGTTTGCCTGGGTACTCTCCATTCGTACCAAAACAGGAGAGAATCTCATACGAGCCTTCCAGCAGATTTTCAAGACGGGGCGCAAACCTCTTTATTTACAAACAGATGAAGGCACCCTTTCAAACCTTTCTTAAGAAACAGAAGGTATTTTTCTTTCATACGTACAACGAGACGAAAGCTTTTGTGGTGGAACGTTTCAATCGGACCTTCAAAGGCCGCATGTACAAGTATTTTACTGCCCAAAACACTCGACGCTACCTGAATGTCCTCCCTCAACTCGTCCAAGGCTACAATCGCGCCTATCATCGCAGTATCCAGCGAGCACCCCGTGCTGTGACAGAACGCAACGAACATCAAGTGCGTGCTACGCTGTACTCAGAAGACAGTCCACCCCGGACGGCACCCCGGTACAAACGTGGCGATGTGGTACGGATCAGTAAAGTGAAAGGTCAATTTGAGAAATTTGCCCAACTGGAGTGACGAGCACTTTGTCATCGTTCGCCATAAACCTCGACAGCCCCACGTCTATCAACTGGAAGATCTACAAGGCGGGAGACTGCAAGGCACGTTTTACGAGGCAGAATTACAACCCATAGTGAAAACACCCAAAGACTATTACACGGTGGAAAAGATTTTGAAAACGGAACGTCGCCGTGGCATTCCCTATCATCTCGTCAAATGGCAAGGATGGCCTCGTTCGTTTAATTCCTGGGTGTCCGGCCGTGACATGAAACGTCTATAAATGCTAACCCCGAGCACCACCCGCCTTCAGTGTAGCCTTGTACCATGGATAGACCACGTCTACCTTTATTATTACGAACTCGAAAAGCACAAGTGGTGGGTACTGTAGTGTGTGTCGTAGTACTTGTGGGTACGTTATTTACAGGCGTGTTCTACGATTTGACGACCGTGTTATCCTGTTTGAACACCCTGCGTGCTCCGTCATCGACCACTACCACGACCACCACCACGACCCTGCCTACGCCCGCCAAGACGTTGTGGGTGCGCCACCGTTCAACCCAGACACCCACCACCACCACCACCACACTGCCGTCCATACCGTCTACTCCAGCCATCATCACCACCCCGTTTCCTTTGGTCCGCTCCAACCAACCCTCCACCACGACGACGACCCCGTCCCGTACTACCACGTCACGACGTCATCCTCCATCAGCCCTGAGAAGCGCTTCCACCTCATCATCATCATCCACACCCACACCTAGTACCACCAACACGTTGCGCAACCTAGTTGGAGTGGATCCCCGTGAATCACCCCGTTTACCACCACAACGGTATCCAAGAGACTACGATCCCCGGTGGGATCCCCAACAACGCTGGTGGGCTTCTAACCGGCGAGCGCAAATCACCAAATAAAATAAACGATGGACCCTCGATGGCAGCATCCTTTCACGTGCCTCATCGCTGGACCGACCGGGTCGGGAAAAACACACTTCGTGCAACGTCTCATCCAACATGGGTCCGCCCTGATTTCACCGCCTCTAGCGCGCATCCTGTGGTGTTATGGCGCTTGGCAGCCCGCGTACGAGGCACTGGCCCGTGTCCCAGGACTCACCTTAGTGGAAGGCTTACCCCCTGAAGAACTACCCCCAGACACCTTGGTGGTGGTGGACGATCTCATGACGGAAACAGACACTCGAATCACCCGGCTCTTTACCAAAGGCAGCCATCATCGGCGGTTGAGCATTATCTACATCGTCCAGAATCTCTTCAGTAAAAACAAAGAACACCGGAACATTAGTTTGAATGCTCAGTATGTGGTGTTATTCAAAAACCCCAGAGACGCGTCACAAATTACCCACCTGGCTCAACAGATGTACCCTAAAAACACGGCCTTTGTACGAGAAGCCTTTGAAGATGCCACCCAACCTGCTCATGGGTATCTCCTCATCGACTTGAAACAAGACACGCCCTCCCCCCTGCGATTGCGGACCCTGATTTTTCCCGGTGAGGTGCAGACGGTGTACACCCCCAAATGAGAAGAGGATAAAAAAAAGATAAAAGAAGAAGACAAGGTACTCGAGCCCTCATTCCTCAACATGTCTGCACGCATACGCAAGCACGCGCCCGCTCTGCGGGTATTACGCAGCGCGCCCCCGGAAGTGGGCCGGGCCCTGGTGCGCGGCGCGGATCCCGACTTGGTCCGGTGTTTGTGTGAAGTCGCCCATAATGTATTAAAAGGCAATGTTCCACTCAGTCCTCTGCAGAAAGGGAAATTGCAACGGCACAAGGCGGGTCTCCGAACGTTGGTCAAGAAAACGGGCAGTGTCAAGAAAAAGAAACAGGTGTTACAGCGAGGTGGATTTCTCGGCGCACTCCTGGCCCCCTTAGCCGCGACTGTACTGGGTCCGTTACTCGGGTCCATCTTGGGAGGAGGACGCTAACAGCATGGACCATACGAAAAAAATGATGCTGGTCGAACCTCGACTGTTACAGAGTTTACAATCTCCCTATCCCGTCCCGGCCACCGTGCAACAACTCCAGTCTCTGGATGAAGAAATGAATAATATACTGCAACGTCGACTGCCCGATCACGAGAAAATTCAACTCTACCATCATACGCTGAACCGGTACCAGACGTTTATGGATCAATATAGAGGAGGAGGAGGAGGCGGAAGTAGTAGTACTAGTACGCCACCACTACCTCACCACCACCACCACGCCTACCTCACTCCCAACACCTCCGTCATCTTCACCTGAGCTGGAACAGGAAGTGTTGGCCAGTGTGCCTAAAGCCTACAAGACCAAGGCGCGTTTATTGTTGGACCGGGTGAAACAGCATACCGATATGGGTTGGAACGCGGAAGGAAACCTGCTGATTCGCAATCAAGTGGTGCCGGGGTCTCATATGACCGATTTGATCAACGATATGGTGCGTGCTCGCAAACGCTCTAATCCACCGGGCTGGAAAGCCTTTGCTCAGGCGTTAAAAGACATACACACCCCTCAAGAATTGGTAGGCAATCGTGAACGTTGGAAGTGGATGCAAGCCCCCTCTGGACGTCTCCCCACTACCTGGCAACGGGGTGAATGGCAACCGCACACGCCACCCAAAACACCCTTACGACGGCGGGATCGTTCTTTTCACGCCTATGCTTCCCCTATACCGACCACACCACAGCCACGACGATCACGACGCCGAGGTAAGGCGCCCAAGACCTGGGAACCCTACTAATAACTCCTATAAAACCCCGGTGCAGAAGCCAGAACAACTCAGTCGTTGTCGTCATGTTTTACCTGACGTTGCCCAGTAATAGCTCATTCGACTTTTTTCCTGACAACACCTTGACCAAGTATGTCACGCAATTACCCCAACCGTTACATTTACCGGGACGCTGGGAATGTGGACTGGTGGATATTCAATACCCTTATTCATGGTACAATGTACTAGACGGAGAAGTATGGTACGAAGTGACCTACGAAGATAAAGTCTACAAACTGACGCTGCCCCAAGGCCAATACGATACACCGCAGACGTTCATACAGGGTTTGAATGACTTGATGGAGTACAGGGCCCTAAAGTTCAGCACGGATGATGCAACACGCCTGATATCCTTGAACATCAAGAGAGAGATAGTCTTCGATGTCAATGTACACAGCGACAGGAGCTCTATCATGCTGACCGAAAACGCGAATGTGACACTCAGTCCTACACTACAGCAAATGTTAAGGATGCCTCACCGCGTCTACAAGGGCAGCACCATTGTCAACGGAGATTATTTGATGGATATGAAAGTAGGTATGTACGCACTGTACGTCTACTCGGACGCCGTGGACAGCCATATTGTGGGTGATATGAACGCACCTCTGTTACGGGTGGTGCCCATTACCAAGACGTATGGCGAACAAGCCACCGAGAGTTTCAACCATATCATGTACCTGCCCGTACGACATACCGATATCAACACGATCACGGTGGATATAAGAGATGACAGGGGAGAACCGGTGCCATTCGAACGAGGAAAAGTGGTGCTGACACTTGCTTTCCGACAAGCTCGCTCTCCTCACTTCGAATAATGTACGTGCCTTACCAGTGTCATACACCCAGCTATGCCGACTACTACAAGAAACAAACGGGAGGGAACTTGCCCATGTTTAGCGGGGCACGCATGCAACGCGGTCACGGATTGGGGAACATCCTGGGCAGCATTGTGAAAACGTTTTTACCCATGGTGACACGGGGTGTGAAAGCAGTGGGAAAACAAGCGGTACGCAGTGGATTGCGCGTGGCCGGTGATGTGATGGAAGGCACAGCACCCCGACAAGCCTTGAAACGCCGGGCTAAAGAAGCGGGCAGCGTCTTGATCGCCAAAGCCCTTCAAAGCCAAAGACCCACACCCCCCAGATTCATTCAACGTCCAACTCACCGACGACGCACACCCCAGAGGAGGAGAAGGACTCAAACGAAGACGAAGAAAAAGAAGAGAAGTCATAGTAGGAGAGACATCTTCGCATAATGGCATTCATTCACTCCGAGTCGTGTCCGTCTACCAACAGTGAATTGGATTTGTGGACTATTCCACCTACCCAAACGAGTATAGCTGAAGGACGTTGGGTAGAACATCGACCCCTGGCTAGCCTGACGGGGACGGGGCCCGTGGAATTTACCATTGAAAACAAAGATACGGCCTACCTGGATTTAGCCCACACCTACTTGTACGTGAAAGCCAAAATAACGAACGAGGATGGGACGGACATAGCGGACGATGCGAAGGTAGGCCCGGTGAATCTTTGGCTGCACTCCTTGTTCCAACAGGTGGATATAGGTCTGAACGATAAACTCATCAGTACGTCCACCAATACGTACCCGTACCGAGCCTACATGGAGACGCTGTTGTCGTACGGTATTGATGCCAAAGAATCATACTTACAAGCTGAGCTGTACTTCAGGGATAGACCCGGATACATAGACAGCATAACCGGTGGCAACCCTGGGTTCGAGTCACGCAAAAGACTAGCAGCCAAAAGCAAGTCCATCGATATGATGGGACGACTGCACGCCGATCTGTTCCTGCAAGACCGCTACATGATGAACGGTGTAGCCATCAAGATCAAGTTGATCCGGTCCTTACCTAAGTTCGCCTTAATGGCGGGTGGAGACGGCAATATCGATTTCCACATCGCCATTGAAGATGCAGCCCTGTTTGTCCGTACGGTAGATTTGCAACAGGGCGTGTTGCTGGGTCACATGGAAGCCTTAGCGAAAAAACAAGCCCTGTACCCCATCCGACGCGTACAGACCAAGGTGTTCTCTGTGCCCGCAGGTACGATGATGGCCAACAGAGAAAATTTATTTCTAGGGGATCTGCCTAAACGTCTTACCCTGGCGTGTGTGACCAACACCGCATTCAATGGAAATTGGGCTGAGAATCCGTTCGATTTTAAACATTTCAACATTAACTTTGTGGCATTGCACGTGGCCGGCCATCAAATTCCAGCAAGGCCATTACAACCGGACTTTACTAACGGAAACTATGTGCGGACCTACCTGAACCTGTTTACAGCCACAGGACAAAACAACCAGGACGAAGGCAATACCATCAGTCGAGACGACTTTAAGAAGGGGTACACATTGTTCGCCTTTGACCTCACCCCCACCTTGGAACACGATCATCAACTGGCTTTGCTCAAGAAAGGAAACCTACGGTTGGAACTGCGTTTCTCCACCCCTCTAACCAACACCATTAACGTGATTTGCTACGCCGAGTTTGATAACGTCATCAGTGTGGATCACCAAAGAAACGTGCTGTGTGACTTTGCCACCTAAGATGGATACAGAGCAGCTGATGAGCATACTCCAGCGAGATCCCAACATCCCCTTTCGAGGTGTGTTTCCACGCAATGTGTTTCCCACCCACGCTACCACCCCTGCAGCCTACATCCTGAATACAGACACGAAGAGTCGACCCGGTGAACATTGGATAGCGGTGTACGTGGACACCCAAGGCCAAGGCGACTACTTTGATTCCTACGGACTTGCACCCCTCCATGCCGATTTGGTGAAATTCATGGACGTCTCTACGACCGAGTGGCGTTGGAATACGCAAAGATTACAAGGCCCCTTGAGTAGTGTGTGCGGACAGTACTGTGTATTTTATCTCACTCACCGGAGTAGAGGACATTCTATGCCTACCATTGTACATATGTTTGATGATTATTGTCAAGCCGAAGACCGTGATGTCCTCGTCTATGACTGGACGGCCTCTCGTTTTAATGTGCATGCTCCATTTCTCTGGTTAACTTAAACAATGTACTGCGCGCAGACCCCTTGTTTATTGTTATATTGTTATGACGTTGTTGTTCTGACGTTGAATAAATTGATGAAAAAACACAAATGATGGGTTTTGACTTTTTTTTTTTTATTTTAGTCAACAAGCAAGGATTACACTATACACATAGAATACAGGGTACAAAATAGTAGGGGGTATATATACACATAGAATAGTAGTGATTAAGGTACAAAAAAAGTTCTGTCAGGAGTAGGATTCGAACCCACGACCGGCAATCGCCGACCAGCACTTAATACCGGCGCCTTAGACCACTCGGCCATCCTGACTTTTACAGTTTTTATAACTCGTGTATCAACAGTTAGTGTTCCACATTTTACAAGTCCAAGTAGGTGGTGCTCACACCGTCGGCCAATACTTTTCGTTTGGGATAAAAGAAAGTAAAGGCGTCTCGTTGCTGGATATAGGTGCGCATCTGGTGGTCGACGACGCGGAATCCTCGGTTAGTGCCACTCGCACTGGCCTGGCTTTGCAACACGCCCAGGTAGAGATCTTTGTCGATGGCAGGGTCACGTCGGTTGACGCATTTGCAGCTAAACTTATTTTCCGCTCCTTCGTCTCCTCCGTAACAGTAGTAGGTCTTGGAGGAGAGCGCAATCATAGCATCCCCACTCCACTCCAGCTTGAACAGGCCGGGTGTCCGCTTGTCGTAGGTGTAATGCTCACGTCGAGGTAGCCACAGGTCGCGGTCCGCTTCATACTGATCCCGTAACTCGGGTTTCACCAGGGACTCCCAATCGGCGTTGGAGACGGCCATGTAGGCCGAATCCGTATCCATTTCCATGAGTTGCCAGTCTGTGGGGTTAAAATACACACCCATAAAATCATAGATGAATTCCAGCATTCTCAACTTGGCCACCTGGTAGACCATACACCCAATCTGCAGGGGTAAGTTGTACCGGATAGTCTTCTTGGCTGAAGTGACTTCATAAGTGTCGTCATCGATGACCTCCACGGACCGAAACAGAGGAGAATTCACTTTTTTGCGGGCTTGGGCAGTACTACAAATGTTCACGTTGACGTGCTTATCCTGGTTCGTAACTGTCTTTCCATAATAACCATTGCCAGTGAGCTTCCAACATTCAGCCATGATGGCCTGACTCGGGTCTTGATCACCTTGACGACGGGCCTTCGTCACGAGGTCGGCATTCTCCGCAAAACAAGCCTCAGGTACGTACTGTACCACTTGATAGATTTGAGTAATTTCCAAACCGTGCTTCATGTACCACTGCAGTAAGGGCGTGCCCAGCAAGATTTTCTCACCCCACATACTCCCAATCAACATACGGCGTGGTTGGTGAAGTACTTCATGCTGCTCCGCATAGGCGCGCATGGTCTCTCCAATGTCAGCGCGACCCACCAGCGTGTTCTTGAAGATAGGCGGACACTGGGCAAAGAGGGGCTTGAGAGTGTCGGGAACATGCACATCACATTCTACAAAGCCGTAGAGCTGTCCCGAACGAATGGCGTCCAACATCTGGGGCAGACTGAGCAATCGCCGACGACTCAAGGGGTACTCACGCTCTTTTAGGAACCGTCGTAAATGGGGCAGGGCCTGGCACATCGTGTTAAATTCACACTCCCACATCTCAATCAGATGGTATCCTCGCTCTTTCACGTAATCTCCGTTTCCCCAAAGCAATTGAGAAATATGCAGAGAATGTGCAACATGTGAATATATTTACTGATCATCCAGAATTGAGCTTTTCAGATTATATCAACAATTCTGCAGATATTACAGTACGCTCACTTACTCAGCTTGTATCACTGGCGTCCCTTCTCTCCTTGTTCCCCCGCTGATTCACATCGCCAAGTTCGCGCCTCTTGGCCATAAGGGAGCACTTTATCTGGTTACCCAATCACTGTGCCGTAATAGCTCGGAGATAACCAGATTCCTCATACTAATCACGATTGGCTAACTACCTCACGTGACCGAAATTACGTCATGCCTTCATGAAAGTGAGATGCCTACTCTCACGTAATGTAGAAGCCATGCCAATATTTTGACAGCGACACGGCCTCTAACCGTATCTCCGAAAGGCATTATTAACAGTCAACATTCAATTCAAAATCTGAAACAATAGAACAGTGTTTTCACGTTACTATTTTATGTGGCTTGATCTCCTTATCCAAAAATCTGTTTTAACTCAGAAATTAACATAATTAGAGCTGTTTTGCCGCCCGTTTATTGATCGGTTTTGCCGTTAACGACATATGAACGTTTGAAAAGGGAGACAAATCATATTGCCAAGACTCTTCCGTAAGAGATACAGCTCACCAATATCCAATGTACGAGTTGTCACATCGAAACAGCTTACCAATTACCAGTATACGATTTGTCAGATCATTTCCATCATAGCTCTAGATTTGTATCTAATACCGCTTATGCCGGTGCTAGGGGCCGTGTGGTAATATCATCCAAGTTGCCAGATGAACAGGTACAATAAAAGCGTACCTGAGATACAACACATATCAGGAATTGTTAGATTCTTGGTATGTGCTTTAGAACAGGTTAACCAGTAGACTATTCTGTTAAGTCATGTGACGCAGTCAGTATGTCGGCACCTCTTCCCACTTCCCTTATATGTGTTGTAATTTCATTGGTCATTGGTGATTGGCCTAGGCAGAGCGCCCCCTTATGGCCAAGAGGCGGGAACTTGGCGATGTGAATCAGCGGGGGGAATAAGGAGAGCAGGGACGTCAGTGATACAAGCTGTTTATCAGCGTAATATAACAGCTACATTCAATATATAAAAATCACAAAATAATACATTAATACACAAAAGAAAACAAGAGAGCCACAAATCATTAAAACAAGGGCAGATACTTGTAGAATACAATTAGATGAACAAATTCGCTATCTGTATCGAGCACAGTTATTCACATATAACTGGTTACATTCAAGCATGTTCAAGATTATTACATCCGAAAATGAGCAGAACTCCATAACATGAATTTTCTGTATGCTTCTGAAAAATAACTACATAACACGAGGCAGCACGTAAAAGGTGCAACAACTCCTCAGACATACATATTCAGATATATTTGTATCTAATACCGCTTATGCCGGTGCTAGGGGCCGTGTGGTCATATCATCGAAGTTGCCACATGAACAGGTACAATAAAAGCGTACCTGAGATACAACACATATCACGAATCGTTAGATTCTTGGTATGTGCTTTAGAACAGGTTAACCAGAAGACTATTCTGTGAAGTCATGTGACGCAGTCAGTATGTCGGCACCTCTTCCCACTTCCCTTATATGTGTTGTAATTTTTCCTGTATATGGCGAGATTCTGCTGGTGGACGTTTCGTCCCCGAGGCCCGCCCCCTGTACAGACCTTTTGGTCTTTGATATATGTTGGCATTTGTGGGAAGTTGATGCTGGGTCGACATCGGGCCTTACAGACTAGTCTTTTGTGTTAAATGCCGTCATTTACATCTGACGACGATACAGCTCACCAATGTCCAATGTACGAGTTGTCACAGCGAAACAGCTCACCAATTACCAGTATACGAGTTGTCAGAGCATTTCCATCATAGCTCTCTAGATTTGTATCTAATACCGCTTATGCCGGTGCTAGGGGCCATGTGGTCATATCATCGAAGTTGCCACATGAACAGGTACAATAAAAGCGTACCTGAGATACAACACATGTCACGAATCGTTAGATTCTTGGTATGTGCTTTAGAATAGGTTAACCAGAAGACTATTCTGTGAAGTCATGTGACGCAGTCAGTATGTCGGCACCTCTTCCCACTTCCCTCATATGTGTTGTAATACAGTTTTAGTCAGTGAATATTGGTACACAATGAATGGAAAATACATATGTAAAAGACTGAAACATTTGGTTGGATGCAGTGGCTTGTAAAAGATTAAAATTAAAATTTGACAAATTCCGTGTGGGACGTTGCATGAATTGGAGAACTATAATAAATAGTTTGATATATTACGTGCGAAAAATATGGCAAAAGAAAAAAATATTTTGAACAGAAACAAAAGGCTTCAAGCCTTTCTTGCTTTGAACCCTAATAATAGTCTGAACAATAATAAAAGTCTTCCAATTTTCAATGGGAGCCAAGTAATATAGAGTTTTTGATAGTAATACAAAGCCGCCTCATAAAAAAACCCTCGGTTCTGGTTGTCAGTCATTCACAATCTATTCAATTTGAACCATACATGTACTACTTTGAATATATCAGGAACATCAAGCAGTCAAGTGAAAAATATACAGATTATCAAGAAACTTGCAATCAGAAATGGCCGCAAAGTTTTCCGTCCAATCAGAGAAAGCGACAGTCATTACTTGTCTCTTGATGTATCTATGACGTATACCAAGCAAACTGAACACTTGAATAGTATCAAAGGATATATGGTCATTCATTTTTAGTCTCTTGATGTACTGATGATGTATACAAAGTCTTGCACCACTTGAGCAGTACCAGAGGTATAGATTTTGCATAACTTAAAGATGGTAATAAAGTTTTCTACCTAATCAGAGAAATTGGTTTTCATTATTTGTAAATTTCTTTTATTTACTGATTTTGACATAGTCTGGGTTAAAGAGCGGGACACAGCCCATATTAATCTTCTCTCCGTAAACATATATACAAAAATAAAACCATATCAAACTCTAACAATATATACATTAGATAGATTAAATAAAATAGGTTACAACTAGGTTGAAGGGTGGGACGTAACTCATATTAACATTCTCCCCCTAAAACATATATACAAAAAATAAAACCATATCAATTAAAAAAAAATGTATCAATGATTTGTAGTTCCATATTTAGCACTAAATGGTATCAGCTCATTAACCAAATTGCATAAATTAAAATGTTTGCCAAGATTTCCGCCCAATCAGAGAAACCAGTTCTGTCATTCATCGTAAGTCTCTTGATGCAATGATGATGTTTATCAAATTTTACATCGAGAACTTGAATGGTATCAGAGATAGGGATCATTAAGATGGTTGTCTATCCTTCGCATCATTCAGAGGAACTGATGTGGTTATTCATTGCCAGTCTCCTGATATATCAATGCTGTATACCAAGTTTCATATAGAACACTTAAATGGTATCGAAGATATACATCATTAAAAATTTAGCATAAATTAAAGTTGGCCGCCAAGCCTTTCACCCAATCAGAGAAACTGGTTTCTCGATGTATCGATAATCTATACCAAGTTTTACACTGAACAGTGAAATGGTTTCCGAGATACACAAGATTCATGGTTTCGCATAAATTAAAAGATGGCCACCAAATTCAATAGGGTTCTGGGTCACGAGCATATGGATGTCCATGGCAAATTGTATCGATAATCTATACTCAGTTTCACAATTAACATCGAAATGGTTTCCCAGATACACAAGAATCATGGTTTCGCATAAATTTGAAGATGGACGCCAAAGTTTCCACCCAATCGGGTCCAGGTTCAATAGGCTGGTGGTTGACCACCCAACAATACTGCATACCAAATTTGAGGTCTCCAGAAGCAACGGTTTGGCTTCTAGACCGGTCACAAAGATTGTTGATGAATTTTCCGTTACATTGCCATGGAAATCGCAAAAATTCACCATAAGTTACCCAAATTCGATAGGCTTGTGGCTGACCACCCAACAATCCTGTATACCAAATTTGAAGTCTCTAGAAGCAACGGTTTGGCTTCTAGACCGGTAACAAGAATTGTTTCACGACTGATGACCATACCACCGGACGTACCTGACAACGACAAGACCCCACGCCTTATAGGCTGAGGGGTAATATGGTTTCACTATTTAGCAAGTGTGACAAACATGGAGCTGCAGATTTTACTTGTACATTCAAATCACAAAATCAGATATTATTTCATCTGAAAGGGGCACAAGTCTATAAAATATGGGCAGACATGACCAATTTTGTGCCTGTAACATGTCATTGCAGACGAATAGGGATCACCAGCCACACTCTGTGGCACTAGTGCTCCAACATGTAAAAAATTATAATGTTGTTACATTACGACGTTACTTTTGTGATGCCCAGAAATACAAAACCTGGGCAAGCGCCATTGACCTCTTGGTACATGTAGCAACCTGCTTCAATTCGACCTCATTGAATTTATGAGCAAATATCTTGAATTTGATTTCAAATTTGTTTTCGGTGTCTGAGGGACCTGGATTTGTTCTTCCACTTGTTTGGCAAATTCCTGCCTAATTTGCCATCTTAAGGCAGAATTGTCAATTTGCTGCAGTCGCTTCTACCACTGCAGGAGTCACCCTTAAAGCCGAGACAGGTATATCATAATTGTGAATGATTTGGTAAATGTGTACATAATAACAATGTGAATTACAGTACCCAGAGTTCGTACAAGTTGGTCATTATCAATTTCCAGGTCATTTCAAGGCCACAGATTCACATTTCCAGGCCATTATCGGATGGAAAAATAATATATCCTAGCACTTTATGCCGAGGTCCAGCTGGAAGCTCTGGAGTCCTAGATGGCTTGAAAATCATTTAAAGTGATTTCTGGAAACTCCAGATTGTCATTTAAATTCAAGACACTATTTCACACTGATTTTTCCCTTGCAATAAAATATTTACAGTACATAATTAAGATTACTGGACAAATAGTTCCATCCATCACAGTGCGACGACTGGATTTAATTTCATTTAATTAAACAGAAGCCTGAAGCCATTAATGTTATGAATATGTATCAGAGTCTGAGATTGTGGTAGGTCGCACATAATTTGAAAATCAAATTTTTGGTTCAAAATCCTGTTAAATGCTGGAAATTGACATAAAACAGAGACCCATTAGGCTGTTTGGAAAAAGTTTCCTGTTTAGCATCACTGCCGACAACAAAAAATATTTCCCGCCCCCAATTTTATTTTGTTTTTCCCCCTAATTTTTGGAGCATCAGCCTATCCCCCCCCCCGTTACAAATGACAATGGAATGGATACTGAACTGAAGCATAGTCGGATAGATGGCGTAGTCCAGGTTGATCGAGATGGACAAGACAGTCATCCAGATCATGAAGACCCATCCATCTCCAAAATTCCACACAATAGAGAGGCACCAATTCTCAAATGAGATGGAATTCTTGGTTTATTGCTTTTTTGCAAAGGCGGACAGGTCGCTCTATTCACAGTCCTTTTCAGGGCCACCCAAAATTTATTGATCTCTCGAGGTGTAGGACTGTCGGCACTACGAAACTTCGATCATATACATGAATCTATCTGCCTCATTTCTTTTATCACAGCATACCCTAATTAACAAATATAATAACAAGAGTTTGAACGGAATATACATGGAGTGTGTTTGGAGGCTATATCATGTGTCATTTTCTGCCGCCAGACTGCCATGGAAATTGGCCCAATTCTGTTCAAATAAGAGTAAATGGGTTCCCATTTTCAAAATATATGATTGCTGGCTTTCAATACCCATGCACAGTGAAAACAAATAATCATCCCTTGAGAGAATAACAAAAATCCACCTGTAACAATCTAAGGTTTCGGATTTTTATTTTCACAGGCCATTTCATTAAAAGAAAAAGAAATCCCTGCCCAGAATTAATTAACAAAATGATGCTAAACAGGAATTAAATCTTGACCAGCCGTACTAGTAAATAGAATTCAGATCATCCTGCTAAAGAAAGAAAAGTTAAAAAATAGAAGTTTAATCTCCATACCCGAACCCACCACCCCCCCTCCAAAAAATGCTATTTACAAGAGAAATGCATCCAAATAAGCAACAGAAAAAAACCCCACCTATCTCACAGTAAGAAAAAAAATTCTGTCTCTGAAACATCAGTTGCATATCGACAGTATTTGAATCATGGCAACAACTCTTTAACAGAAAGTCACAAACGTCTGTTAAAAATATTTCTTTGTGGCATGTGCATAGCATACCTAATTTTGTGAAAATACTTCATATTTGTAGAATGAAAACAAATCACATCTAGCACTCTTCTTTTATTGTAGACGCTTGTGAATGGAATACCCCTGTGGTATATTCCACCGAGTAGTCACATCCAGCTGCAATTGTCGATACCGTCAACAGCAGAGAAGATTTGCAGATATCCGGTGGACACCGGTGATTTGGTACACAACATGTACGAAGCAAAGGGTTGGACCAAAGATCCAAACTTTGCTTCTCCTATGGCGACACATGACGGGAAGAACTTCTTCGTCGGAGAGTTTGTGCACCTGAAACAAACAAGACACAAAATTCGTTATTAAGGTAATGAAAAAATATCAATATACCAAGTATGGAAACGATCAAATGAAGTGTGCCAATTAAATTTAAAGTAACTAATTTTTATGTTCCTCTTTCGTGTAAGTGCTAGTAATTTCTGTATTCGTTGCACAACAGGGCATCAACTGCATAAATTATATGCTAAAATCATGTGTACTTCTTTATTTTCAGCAATAATTTTGGTTGACGAAATATTCAACAAGCTATCCATCTGATTGGCTAACAACTCGCACGGGATTTATAAAGGGCTGAATTCAGATATAATATTCCGTGATATTATATCTGAGTTTACGGAGATTGGTTTTGGTCCAATTTATGACTGGCATTTACAAACACTTCCAGTAAAATGCCTAGTCAGGGGAGGAAAATATTCTAATAATCTCCCTTTGATCACAGCCTGAACAAATTGCAACCTTCACACAGTGCTTGCTCCATTTCACAGGCTCATTAACATCCCTGCCTCCAATAGTGGAAATTGACCTATATGACCGGATTGTGAAGTATAAGACCACTGGATACTACTGAAATTTTGTAAACCTGTTTAATTAGCATCAGTTGTTTTTTTTTCTTCCCCCATCTTTGCGAGAACGCTATGAAATTTGAAAATCTGCACGCATCTAAAAATAGGTCATGAATGCATCAGCAGTGGGACAGCGAATGAAGTTTGTAGTAGTTTATTTTCATTTCTCATCCAATCTTATTTTATTGACAAACACATTTTGTTAATAATGTTTGAATAATGTCGAATAAGGTTTGGGTTTTAAAAAATTGTTATTGATTCATGTTTCTATCAGGCGAGATGCATTATTTACCTCTGAAAAGACGGTCCATACATAGAGGATATCACCTGTTTCTTGAGAAATACCATAATATTTCATCGAGTGGGGTGAGAAAATTGGTATTTTCACTAGTGGCGTTTTCTTTGATTAGGTGTTACCATTTGTGTGACATCCATGACAGAATATCGACCTACTTTTTTTCACAAAATATTTATTTTCTCTAGATTAACTGATTCTTCAGGTTCATGAATAAATTTGTTTAAAGTGAACGTGAAGGCTGAGGCAACATGCACTATGTGGGAAAGAGCTACATTGAAATACTGAAATAGCAACAAATATTTTTGGGGATTTTTTTTGCACCGAGTAGGAACGAAAGTATCTCCGTTGTATTATTGTTCCCCGGCGATCGCCATGCTGGCTATCTCACATCAGAGCAGTGAGATATCACCTTGGAGCTCTCTTCTTCATGGAGTTAGAAAGCGTAGAAAGTATGTAAACATAGCGACGTTCGATGAGGCCTGGCTGAGTTCAAGTTCTGACGAAGAGACAAATAAAGGTTTACAGGGTTACCAGTTTGAACCAAAACGCTCCGATGTCGACGAAAGTAGTTCATGGAGCGTTTCAAGTCAGTAAACACTTGCTTGAAACGCTTGAAACAGCCGAGCTCTCCACCTCCGCAATTACAATTCGTGCTACAGCGATGCCACAACAAAGTGATACTACGTCACAGGAAAATATCACGTGCTCCATACAAGCGTTTTCATTGGTGCAAGGCTAATCAATAAACTGGTATGGCCGACTCCAGTCGCTTGTTGCATCAGTCAATAATTCCCGTGTTTGGAATTTTTTTTTTGGAAGGGAAAAAATCGCAAAAAATATTTGTTGCTGCCAAATGATATTTTTAATTTAGTTCTTCCACACAGTGCGTGTGTTGTCGCAGCCTTTACGTTCACTTTAAAGATAATGCCTCACCCGATTCAAAAGAAATAATCTAGTTTTATCATGCATGTTGAAATTGGTGTTGGACGAACGAAGACAACAAAAATGAAGTTTTATTGCATCAAGACCACCTAAACAATATGTGTACCGTAGGCCTACCTTCAGTGCCAACCCCAATTCACCTGGCATATCGCCGTCTGGCCGACTCTTTTGCCTTACGCACGAGTTTCACTTGCGCCCACTTTTTCTTCACGTGGGACACCATTCGCAGTGTCCCAGTGCTAGCCGAATCAATACTGCAAAGAAGAAGAACATCATAATGTATCCGATATAGAATAAATATATATCAAAGGTAGAAAATGTCTGTTATACATGGACGAAAAATAAGTTAAAAGTTTAGTAGCAGCAGTAGTTGAAGAATAAGAAGGAAAAAAAGACTTGTCACACCAACCGGGTAAATACAAAATTTGTATTGCCGAATTCAGGTTCATTGTGGCAAAAGGCAACCTTTTTTGGTTTATTGAAGGCATAATGACTAATATTGCTGATGGTTCTGACTGTTGTAGTAATCCTGTTCATAGCAATTGGCAGTAATTTGTCCATCAGGCTCAACAGTTTTCCAGCATAAAGATGCCATGGCCAGAGAGGACAGACAATGTTCATCCAACCAGAAATACTAAAAGGAAAACATTTTTTTTCGATAAATGAGTCGATTGGAACATTAAATTGTACATAGAAACATAGCTTTGGTATCAATTTTGTGTGATCACCACTAAACATTTATTCAACAAGGTTCCTACCCCTTGTGGATTCAGCAAATTCAACAATGTTCATTAGAATGAAATGAATATGTATTTCAACTATCATGAACATCACTGAGAAATGCGAATCTTTCCGGCAGATTTTCAGCAGTCTCTAAAAGTGGCAAAAGTTTTAAGTAGGGCATACCTATTTTTCATACAGATGAAACACTGATGATGCCACTGCTGCATACAGGAAACAAGACCAGACTTCTATGCCTGTGGAAAGAGGTGGAAGTCCCATTAAAGTGTGTTGAGGACCACTTTGACAGATCAAAGTACAGTTTTGTTGAACGGCAGCCAAATGGCTCTGTACACCCTGTAAATGAAGAGGTAGAACCATTTGAAATATTTCTCTGAACCTCGTACATGGTCTTAAAGAAGTAAATTTTCAGCAATTTTATGCAATATACATTAATCGCAGTGTACAAAAATCATGCAAAAGTCAGGGTCTGTCAACTTGTTTCTGTCTCCTTGGCATCAAGTTTTGAACCAATTGTGGACTTGGAACGAGATTTCCAAATTTCTACAGATTATTTGGCTTGATTGAACTTGACCTTGTGACCTAAAGATAAAATAACTTTCTTCTTTGCCCCATTGACATTATATACCAATGCCACCAATTCATGTACTTAAACTTGAGATTCCCGCGTTTTAAGCCAAAGTGATATTGACCTTTGATCTAATGACCTGAGTATCAATAAGATGGAAGCTATTCTCCAGTAATACCTTCCGATAAAATTCGGAGAGAATTGAAACAATAGCTTTTAAGACAAGGGTTCTGCGATGGATAACAATGTTAGCATTACTCCTGTAACTGTAAGTATGACCATGTTAAGCATTCAAATTTGGCATTAGTAATTAAACATATATGTTAAATCCAATGAGTGAGTGTTAAGCAGTAATTATTTGCATTAGTATAGACTCAACATATTCATGTTAAAGTGTGATGATCCATTGTTGTAATTTATATCTTATTATTTATATATTAATATTTCAAGAACACACAAGACAGAGAGACATTTTTTTTTCTTTCTATACCTCTTTATTTGTTGCCTCCTTTTGAGCTGGGGTAAGAAAATCAAGGTAATCCCGGTTGATACGTTGCGTTATGACCCTGCTATTTTCTCCTGGGGGAAAATTACCCTGTATCTCGATGATCTACAATGAAAGATACTGGGAAATGGTTTGCCTTATAAAGTGATTGTGTTACCGAAATATGTTGCAGGTGCACTTCATGAAGGTAAATATTGCTGTATGTATGTATTTATCGAAGAAATCTAACGTGCTCAATATCATTTTCTCTTAAATGATTTCAATCATCTCGTGAAGTAGTGACACTCATTTTACATATGTTAGTACATTTATACCTTTTTTGTTCGAGTATCTTTATCCTTCTGAAAGGCAAGAGAGAGAATGCTTTATTTCATTCATTGTGAAAGTGAAGTGATAAAACAAAAAAATTACAAGTCATTTTTTACATTATTGAGCTAAAACTTAACTTACTGACATATGCGTTGACGACCTAACAAGTGAAGAAATTGAAAATAGCACAGTTCCTCCTGTCCAGAATGTGCATGCGCCAATCCCAGCATGCAATGATTCTGCTCTTCTAATATGCTACGTCGTAAAGCCCCGAGTGGGGAGGACGAGAGTAAGTTTTCGCTTAAAAATGTAAAAAATATATTTTTTTGCGCAGTAAAACTGACCTTCATGACATTTCCGAGAATGCCATGAAAAAATGGTGGGCAGATCAAAACGACCAGTGAAACCAACGCACACGCATCTGGACTGGTACCAGCATGGGACTCCAGGCTGACCGTTAAAGCTAGCTAAGCGTGAACTTCATGAAAGACCCGTCACTAAACAGCGTAATATAAAGTTACCGTAAACGTTGGTTCTGGGATATGCCTCCCAGAGCTAATGATCGCCCAGGAAGCATTGCTGTTGGGATGGTGTTTGTCCTCATGTGGGAGATAACCCAGTGACTGGAGGAGGCGCCACACAGAGGTTGTATCGCGTCGGAGTGAGTGAGTAGTAGGGTTTAATGTCGTTTTCAACCTTGTTTCAATCATAGCACGACGGTGCTTACATCTGCCAGAACATGAGAGTGCTTCCAGCTCCTACTATCCTGGACACTGATCAGCCCAGCCAGTACAGCACCTGGTGTATCGCGTCTGAGCTGTTCCCGGCACAGATTCCTGATAATGGAATCAAGGGAAAACTGATAATTTATGCCTCGATTGTGCAGGTAACTAATAAATATAAGTCTCTGAACTCTAACCAGAGGGAAGGGAACCCACACCAGACCCGGACAAACTTTCGAATAAATCATCGGGACATTATTACCCCCACCTGGCATCGCAAACTATATGGCCACGACAGGCAATACAAATGGAGTGCAGGTCGGCTGTCGTTTTGGACTTTCCACAGTTGCTGCAGAACGTTGAGGCCATTAGTCTTTTTGTAAATAGTAGCAACTGAAATCTGATGTCTTGCAGGACGATCGCGATCACTCGTAGTTAACGTAAATCCTCCGTTATTAAACACGGGAGCTTTGTTGACACATGTCTTTACAATGGCATAACCAAGTAAAGAAGAGCAGAAGCATTGCATGCTGGGATTGGCACATGCGCATTCGGGACAGGCAGGTGGAACTGTGCTATTTTCGATTTCTTCTCAGTAAGGTCAGTTTACTGTGCAAAAAATGTGGTTGATTATTTATGATCGTTCAATATCATTTAACAAAATAACTTCAGTAAACAATGTGGCTTTCATAGTCTGTGTATTTAGAGACTTTTCAGTTTACTATTAACTGATGATGTACGCATGTAAATCTCACCTTTCCTTTTCCTTTCCCTTTTCCCTTTGCCAAATTACTGACCCCATCCCCATTGTTGGTTTTCCTTTTCTGTAATGCGAATCAAAAAAAGTAAAATTACACTATCAATGTGACATCATTCTTGCTTGATATTAAATTATGAAGTTTACAATATTGACGATCAGAAATAAAACTGAAGTTGTACCTACCTTTCCCTTCCCTTTCCCATTATTGTTGTCCCCTCCCTCCCCTGTGTTCATGGCCTTCCGTTTCTGAAACAACGTTTCTGTATAATTAGTTTCAGCAAAATAATCATATACTTGAATTGTTTCTCATAACCTAATCTTCTGGCAAATTTAAATAAAAATATGCTTGCCAAAACATATATACCCCAAACTCATAGCAATGATTAAGCTATGCACGTCAAATGAGCCGCCATGTATTGAAGACATTTCTGACTCTTGTTTACTTTTAGACAGAATTTTGTTATATCGGATGCAAAAGGTTTGATATCGAAATAAGTTAATTGAGAAAACAATGTTAAGTAACACTATTATGTACACTGATGAGAAATTGTTTCACAGTGAATTTTCTTACTGTTCCACCCTCTTGCTTGGCCTTTGCAGATTGAGCCACCCCACTTGTCCCAGCAGTTGCTTCTTCCGCCCCATCTGGCACCTGTCCCTCCAAGACAGACCCTCCCAATTCTGGTCCCCCAACCCCTTTTCCCATGCCACCAGTGATAATTTCATACGTTTAATCATAAACCTGCCATGCCTCAAACCCAAAACGTCTATTTCCATTTCTATTTCATTGGATAACAGTTTGTTCTGACAGTCAAGGTTAGTGCCTCTTGGCTTTCCTGTAATAAGGAAAAATGAACCTAAAACCAAGTTTCATTGGCAATTAGGACTGCAAAAACAAAAAACAATATAAACATTGAACATGATAAAACATGCTAAAATAAACAAAAGAATGAAATATTAAACCCAAACAGTTGAAACATTTCTAGCCATTATGGAAACTGGGGAAATCTGCATTATTTTCCTGCACGAAGTAGGAGATCTAGCTATTTTAAAAACCATGTCATCCATTGTCCGTCGCCCTATGTCTTGTGCGGTCTCTAACTTTGATTTTGCGAAGAAAAAGGACGTACATTTATGTGTTTCTGACATCGCGAAGGTGTAGTCACAATTCACTTGCTGACAGCTACCTCTTGCTGATGGTCTGACGAGCAATGGCTGGTTGTTATAGCAATGCTAAGGCCAAAAACGGTAGTCTCCTCAGTCTCCATGCAAGGATATTTCTGATGAACTGTATGATATCTGTGTAGAACACCTCTACCGACTTGGGCGTATTTGGTACTCCCTATTTTCACCTTGCATGCGTTTTTAATCTTTTTGTATGCGTTAATTATGCCCCTTATCTGGAGTGCTGCTTATGACGTCAAGAATATCTGGATTATCCTGTGCATAGAGGTCTGTAGACCCTGCTTTGAGGTTGATGAGCAAGTATTGTGTTCATTTATGCACATACCACCTACTTGAGTCTGCCCAAGTAGCCCACAGCTGCAGTCCACAATTTAGTCTGTGTTGACAGCAATAGACCTTGTGTATATTCCTCCATTTATAGTTGCTACACCATCTAAATAACACTCAACGTATATAAAGGTGTAGGCCCTTTTTCCTATGTGCACATCCTAGCATATCAAATCAAATCTGCTAACACTGATGCCATATTGCTCATTTGGAGATCCCATTCTTCCGCTTGATCCACCAGGTGGCGCTGTCCGCGCATGCATCTCGAACTCATTCTCGTTTTCACTCTTCAACACGAGACGTCTTGTGACAAGGTCGCAGCTTGAGGGGAGGTCGGGATGGGCACATTTATGTGATAGCAGGTTGATTTGATAACAAATACTGAACATTGTGGCTCAAATCTACACCTGCTATCACTGATGCCAGACTCCCAACAGTGGTGGTTGGGCCGCCGACCTTGTAGTTCCCGGCTCGAGATGTGCACCGTAAGCCACCGGTGATGATCTACATCTGGCTATTGGAGGACCAGTAGATTGTAATGTGGTTGTCTTGACCGCTCTGTGAAATCCCTTCGCCTACGGCATGGCTGTTAGTGATACTTACCTCCGGTCTGGTTGGTGCTCGACTTCGTTCCACGTGCATCTCGGTTTGGCTTGACCAAAATGTGATTATTTGTTTTTATTGTTGACATTGGGTGGTACGATTCACCCACTGGCACACAAAAGTGATCGTTCCTCAAAATCATATAAGTATTCCAATTGAGTCTGTGTATCTAATTCGAAACAGAGCTGAAAAAGCTCTTGGCGAGTGTTCTCGGCAAAATGACGGTGACGAAATGTGCACCCCCAATAACACGACTAACGAAGTAGACTCGACCAGTTTCAACCCGGACAACTTCTTGAGGATGGTGCAATCATTGACCGCAGTAAGAATTATACCTTGGGCGCGACGAAAGCTCTGTCGCAAAAATTACATGCTGCAAACCGAAAAGATGATGCTAGAATACAACTAACTGGCGGCGGGTTGAAACTAATGTTCTCAGCCGGTATTTCGACATAAGGTTTCCACACACTTTGAAAAGCACTCTGATCTACTGCTTGAACATACACAACATCGAAAGACAAGGCGGGCAATTTGGTACAAGGCTCGCTCAAAGTGCGTGCAACGGAAAACACACATTACACAATGAATCTTTACCACACGACCTCAAATGTTTTGGTGAATGGAAAAGATTCCGAAACTCTCACAAATGAACATCTCCGTGATATCTTGGCTGCCACCAGTCATGATGCAGTCATTGCCAAACAATTAAACGAAATGAATACAACCTCGCTCTTACAATTAAAGCAAGGAAATTCTGTGACACTGGAAACAGGACCAGTGAACTCGGACCGGTGTCGTGTGTGTGGAAAAAGTGCAGATACTGGCAGTGTAATCCAATGCACGAAATGCCAGGGTTGGATTCACCAACAATGTGGAATGATATCAGACAGTGATTTTGATAATCACTCCCGTGATGCCAGTTTGCTTTACTACTGCTCCATATGTCCTTTGGATAGCCCTGACTGGCAGACTCTTCATGAGGACGATAACACAGAAACTATTCCGAAGGCCGAAACAGGCCGACGTCTTACCCGGAAGACGCAGCTGTACCAGTATAGCAAAGAGAATAGATCCTGTGTTAAACAACCAGTGCAACAGTAACATGTTTGCAGCAAGGCTTCTTGAAGATCGAGTTCAGAAGCTCAGCGATTCTCTGAAACAAGCTTCCATCACAGCTGCTAAGTTGGAGTCTGGTATGCTTGATTCACGAACCCAAATACGCAATATGATAGCAGTAAACGACAAAGCTGTATGTGATAAAATTATTGATCTACAATCTCAAGTAGACAATCTCCATCAACAGAACCGCACAATGAGTGGCCAAATCACCAGTTTACACCAAAAAAACGTCCATTTTGAAAAGGTTTTGACAGAGACTGCAAATCAACTGACTGATCTCCGCGAACAGCTCACTTTTATGCGAAACGAAATAAAACAGATCAATGAGAGAAACAGTGAGCTTATGGCTGAGAGTCTACCCATCAATCTGTCGACACTGGTATTATTCATCATATTGTACCTCTGGCAGGCAATCTTGGTTCAGTCATTGTCCCACGTAATTCAGAGGACACCCACAGTGCTGTGTCCAATCCACCCATAACAGTAGAGAAGGCCTCAGCAACACAATCAGACCATTATTATGGGTCGACAAGAATCGCGCCTGACAAGCTCAGTTATTATGTTTCTACCAGTAATCGCTTCGAAAACAAAGCACTCTACCAATCATCACGTGAATGATAAACCAAGCTCCTCTGAAGGACGATTCCTGAAGGCTGATGCTAAGGCTACATCCGTGAATCCACCGAATTCTCGGGTCTGAATGTTAGGTGTCGACGAATGCTTTCCTGTAGTCAATATGGTTGCTTTTTAGTCACCAGACGTCGTCAATTTTTCACACCTCTTGCATATCGCGCCAATTTAATTATGAGGAAGACATTGAAAGTAGAAAGAAGGTAGCATGAAATTGATGTACAAATATCAAACAATACTAGGCCTACTACACTATAATTATCCCATGTAGTACCTACAATTCACAGTATTAAACAAATCATTTCAGTATTAATTGTCATTCCACTTTCCTGTGGTTGTGTAGCGTTTGAATAATTAGGAAACATTACAATAAGTACAATATTGTGACCACTGGCAGGCCGCAGAGTATTAGAACTTCATTATTGGTTCCAGGAAATTCACAGTTGTGCATTGACTGCTCTTCCTTATCGCTTAAGAGGGCATGCTTTTTAAATATTGATAATTGGTGCAAATATGATCATTATAGCCTAGATTAGCGACCCGCATATCCGCTAGGGGCGCTGCGGTGGCTGTCTGTTTTTGAAGCTGTGGCGAAATGGTCGTGTTGGCGTGTGCCTCTTGTGATTCTGTCTCTCTCGTGAGCAGTATATTACGCTTTTTTTCGAGCTTATCTTTCGATGTGGTCCTACTTTTGAGGTGTCCTGAGGCCCGAGGCGGACGTTTATAACAGCTGGGAAAGAGATCAGCAAAAATCGGTAAATATTTGCGTCTTTTTACCAGGTTTTAGATAAAATAGCATGTTTGAGCGAGTGTATGAGTGACAGTTTTTGCTTACGAACATTTACGAAGTTATTTCAAGGTTCTTTGTAATTCTAACTTCATGTTCGTCTTAGTCTGAATGCAGGTAACACCAGCGCTATTTTGCGCCGCAGGTAGAAATGGCCGATATGGGTTTCTGGAGGTGCAACAACAACAACAACACGTTGAGCGGAGCTGGTTGTGAGGTCCTTCTCAGTTGTATATCTCTACTGTTCAGTGCAAATAAAAAGAGAATTCACAGCCCAGCATACTTTTCAAATACAGTACATCACTTTAGGGGAGAAAACAAATGAATAAATTGTGTCTTGTGCTGTAATAAAGCACCCAATTTACCAATGAATAAAAGTGCAGTACTACAAATATGTAGGCTATATGGACACAGAAATAGTTGATATCTCGGCCTGTAAAATATTTAATACTAGTGTACTTGAAAAGTTGGTAATTGGCAAGAAGACAATTTTTTTGGCACGTGGGGGAGGGAGAGGGGGGATTTGGTTATTCAGGAAGGGGGGGATTTGGTTATCCTGGAAAGGGGGGGAGTAAAGTTGGATAGGTCAAGGCTATTAGGCTAATTAAAATCGATAGTTTCCTTATCATCACTGCCAGCCCCCATTTTTTCTCCGCTCCAAAGATAATTTATGTTGCTAAGATTTGTTCATGCTTCAAAATTTACTAATTTGGCAAATTAAGAATTCACCCATCAGCGTTTTTCAAGGCATATTTTGTGCAGAAGTTGTGCCAACTAGAAATAAAAATAAAGTCTGCCCAAATGTCCCCCTTTCCAGGCGAACAGGTGGAGACAAATGAACCATATAACATCTTTAATGAGCCTTAACACGATTGGGAGTCAAAAGATGTTGCAGGGCAGGGTTGTATTAATTGCATTAATGAACAAGTCAGGTTTGCATAAAAACTGATACCTAATTATATTTATTCAAAATAGGAAATTACAATATACATATATGCAGTGATTGTATTCCCCCCACACACAGATTATGACCGGCATTATAACAAACGAAGAAATCCTTACACTGGTTGTTCAGAACAAACAATCAACGAGCAGAGAACTCAAAACCATCACTGAAGAACGATATGCTGAAAATAACGTTAGACCGGAGGACATTCCGCTGTCATCTTTAATGAGCTCAATTACATGTGCAAAAGAAAACAAGAAAAAACTAAATAAATCCAAGAAACATAGTGACACTCTGCATGAGTTTTTATCCAGTGCCTTTCAAATTACCAGGAAGAAGAGTCTACCTACCCCTCATGTAGATGAATCAGCTGAACTGATATTGATAAGCGCTCCTGATGGTCAAAGACAAATAAATGAAACCCTAACACCAGAACTGCAGATCGCGTTAAAACGAGAGACTGGGTTGCTGCGAGAAAATGAAAATTAAAATGCGACCTGGCGAGAGTATCTCAACAAATGAAAGTTAACTCCACTAAACATCTATAACAGAAAATTAAGAGAAAGGAAGCACAAATCATACGAAAAAATGAAACCATCAAAGAAATTAAAAAGAAATGTCTGAGCACTTCCGCTGATACACAGAGAGAATTAGCCCGCGTGAGTCATCAGAAAGTCCGTATTTTGAACTACTATAGAAAACGCCACCAATTTACAAAATCAAGAGGAAGATCACAACAAAACACACTTACCAATAAAATGGTGAAGCAAATGAGTTTTTTCAGGAAGAAACTGATGCACTGAAAGAAAAATTAAATGACATATCCACCGTAAATGCAAAAACAGACAACAAAACGTACACCGATGAACTGAGAGAAACAATTTATTTCTGCGCTGACAAACACATCGCAGTTGAAAACATTTCCGCCGTCTTGATTTTGTCCTCCGCAAACTTTCTGGGAAATATCTTACCATCTTACCGGACATAACCACCTGCTCAAGGTTAATCCGTGAAATGGGTGCCCTTTTCCAGTTGCATGCCTCTGAAGCACTGAAAGATGAAAACCATACAACATTAAAATATGATGAAACAACTAAGCAACATGAACATTATATTGAAACACAAGTTTCCACACTGGAGAAGACATGCACACTAGGACTGACAAAATCTGCTCGCGGAACTGCTGAATCATACTGTCGATCAATTACTTCTGTCGTACAGGACATTGGTGAGACTGCTGAAGCTGCAACAGGTATAAGCACTGCTCATCCAATACTCGGAAACATAACCAATACAATGACGGATCGGGTGGTCATCAACACTGCGACAAACAGACTCATTAATCGCCAGAGAGGAGCAGATATGATGTTAAATGAATTTCATTGCTCGGTACACCCCCTGGACACTTTCGCGAAAGCCGCAGATAAGGCTCTGTCAGAATGGGAACGTCATCAGCCCATAACCAGTAGTCATAGTTACAGTCGCAGAGGAGAAAGCAAGACACAGTCCTTGGTAAAAGCTGCGTGTAAGCTGTTTTACAAGGATGGGGTTGGTTGTCCTGCAGAGCTCAAGGCATTTCTCCAGAGCCGACAAATATTCAAAGAAATTGTATATTACTTCGTTGGGCAAAGACTCCATATCTTCTTCCACAATGCCGCTGCTGTCTACACGTTGCAGCCATTGCTCCTTGAATTTCTGTGTGGGGTGGGGGAAACCTACATTTGCAGGCTGTGGATGCTGATCTCAAGCAAGATTCACTAATAACTGCATGTCAGACCCTTGGCATAATCGGCAAGTTAGTTACAGGTCCGTGGCTTAAGGTCACATATCAAGACAGGCCAGTCTACAGACGAATGCTTACTACCAAGAATCCATAGAGAAGTTGAAACGCTGGGGGGGGTTGATGCCACAGAGCTTCTGCAAAGCAAGAGCATATTTGAGGAAGTTGTTCCCGAAAATGATGATCTGCTTCAGTCATTGTTGGATCCCAGCGACAGTGATGTATCTACCGAGGAACTCTTACAAATAATCATTGCAAAAATATTGGAAGTGGCCGAACGACAGTTGGAAGAGCAGCTGGTAGGTGGCAAGTTCGACAAACCAAGTGAATATCTACAATCCCAGGCTGCCTCCTGTATGTCCAAAAACATGAGTGGTGAAAGGGTGTTCGGCATGCTGGACCATGCTGCAAAACGTGCTCCAAACGCAAATTTGGATTTCCGTGATTCAATAATCTGTTACGTGTCCAATAAAACAAACGATTGGTTAGAAAACAAAGATCCTATGGAGAAACAAAGATTGATGACTGCAACTGCAAAGAAATGTGCGAGGCAAACAATGAAGAAAGCACGACAGGACCAGCGGGACCTTGTTTCGGAAAAAATGAAATCGTTCGTCTGAAACGGATGGATCAGTCTGAAAAAGAAGAAAGGAAACGAATGATGAGGGAGAACAAACTTGGTGACCTGATGAAATTTGGTGGCCTTTGGCTCAATGAACGTGAAATGGAAGAAAACTTGAGTAAACGTAAAACCGACAATCAGAAATGAATGGCTGTGAAAACACAGATTAAAAGTAGAAAGGAAATACTATTAGAGAAACAGGAAGACAACAGTGTTTTCGTACACTACAGTAAGGGGGAAAAGTTGTCGCTTGTTGTGGTAAAGGAAAAACTGAAACAGCTGATGCAAGTCAGATTCCATCTCATCAGAGGGTGAAAATATTCAGGACATTATTAGGAACCCCAAACTATTAGAACAACAAGAGATTTCTCACCTGTGGCAGGACAATAACGGCCAGGATGTTTGGTACCAAGCTACTATTAAACACAGTGTTGAGAAGTCACTGCCAGATGTCGAGTTTGAGGTTGTTTATCATAATTCGGAGATTAACTTTCTCGAACTAGATGAAATTGTTGCTGATATCAAAAATGGTGACTTGGTACTTTTATAAATTGATCCTCAGGTGAGAACAGGCAATACCGACTACGCCGTTAATCCTGAATAAGCATTACTATTTGAGATAAATTGGTGGCAAAATATGAATTGTCGACGCAGTTTTAACCTTAATGTGGGTTCCTACCATCACCATGAACTTATGGCCTTGGTCCGTGATCTTGCTCCCATGACCATCTTTTAATCTTGGTAAGACTGTGACCAACTTAGTAAGATTGTTTGATGTTGTATTGTAGATACCAGTTGTATTCATTATCTCAAAGACGAATACTTCAGTTTGAGTACCTTTGACCGTGACCATCTTAGTAATCTTACTCAGACAGTTTGATGTTGTGTTGTAGATACCAGTTAGAGTCGTATTCATTATCTCAAAGACGAATACTTTAGTTTGAGTGTTCTATATGGAGCACATAATGCATCAATTTGAACTGTGATCTCGGCTTGACCTTTGACCTTGACCAGCTTAGTAATCTTGGTAAGACTGTGACCATCTTAGTAATCTTAGTAAGACTGATGTTGTGACAGTGTTGTAAATACTAGTTGGAGTCGTATTCATTATTTCATAGACGAGTACTTCAGTTTGAATATTCTATATGGAGTACATCAATTGCATAAATTTGACCTCTGTGGCCTTGCCTTGACCTTTTCCTCATGACCTTGACCCTGTGACCGTGACCGCATAACCTTGTGCCGATGACCCGACCCATGACCTATAGTATACTTAATGATTTAGACGATCGAGTCGCTACACACAGCATCATTTGATTACTATATATTCATCAGTTTATTCATATATTTATATATGCATCTCCTCATCAGTGAGGTCACACATTTTCTATGGCTCTTCATGAGCGGCGGAACCGCCCCGACCATGACCGGGGCAATAATTTCAGGACCGCTGATTACCGTCTACTACTACATACAAGAGATATCATTCATGGGATGTTTCTTTGTTTATAGAGTTGCTTGAATTTCTCATTTGGCACCACAATATATCAACAGCATATAATAGGTATTCGAATGGGTACTAATTGTGCACCCCTATTAACTGACCTATATTTGGTCTCTTATGAATATGACTATATGCAGGTGCTTTCAAAAACCGATCCATTCAAAGCACGTTCCTTCTCATTCACCAAACGATATATAGACGATCTTCTCGCTGTGGATAATCGCTATATAAATGACGCAGCGAAGGATATATATCCACCTTCACTGGATTTGAAGGAAACTACAGATAACCCTACATGCACATCACATTTAGACCTATATCTCTATTAAAATGAAGCTAGTCTTCTCTCTCATCGACTGTATGACAAAAGAGATGATTACAATTTCGACATCGTAAACTATCTCTTTCTGGACAGTAATATTCCAGTGGGACCTACATATGGCGTATACATATCACGCCTATTTGTTAGATCGTGTGTTAAATGTGACGATTTTAACCAACGTCACAAAAAATTGTTGCAGAAACATATAAAACAAGGCTACACCACCATGCGCCTCCACTCGAAGTTTCTCAAATTTGGCGATACAGATCGTATGCTGATAGCAAAATACAAGCGTAACGGGCAAGATCTATGGTGTTACGTTTCATAACTTGTGTCTAATTCCGCTTAACCCGGGGCTAGGAGCCGTATGAACCCATGTACTTCAAGATCCTCATGATACTCATATGAACACTCACAATCAAAGCGTGACTGAGATACTCATATGAACAGTCACAATCAAAGCGTGACTGAGATAAATCATTCTTTAGATGACGACTTTGCAACGATTATTATGGATTAAGAATACTGATCAGCAATAGACGAAAATCCTGTGACGTCATCGCTGATTGTAAACAGACTGCGCGCATCAGCTCTGGGGCAAAACATTGAAAGTTTCAAGTCGTCCCAAACCGTTATCATTTATAGTCGTGGTTTAGCGCCATATATTGAAACGAAATTTATGGATACGATTCATTTGTCACAAAGCTTAAATTCGCTCTTGTATATAATAATATTTTCATGACAAATAATAAGCAAATGAACATTTTAGCAGTGAATAAACTGAGGCTTTCAGTACGGCATATACCGATACGTTTTAAGCTACCGGGTATTTTAATTTTCATATTTCATGTCCTCCGGAACTAAGTTTGAATTTGAACTTCATTATTCAAGATACCTTATCTTCTTTATGGGGCTAAGGTAATGCGACTATATATTTAGAAATAAAATTTGTACTAATGGTAAGGTACCATTGTTTTTACAAAACAATACTTTCGTATCCGTTCTGACCAAATCGTCATTTTCTGTTCATTTGCCACTTTGATCAAAAGCAATCTAGTGTTGCAATGCCACTTTTTAAAAGCTGTGACATACATCAAATATCGTTTTGAATCAAGGTCTTTGGTGTCCGGATATATATATGGTCCCAACCTAAGCTTTTTATATGGAAGCCTGTCCTGGCGAATTTAGTTAAAAATCTCGACAAATCGTGTTACGCGTGTACAAGTCAACATCGTAATAAATAGCTGAACATAATGATATTATTTATGAAAATAATTCATGGCATTCATATTTTCATGATCCTATAATACTGAGATGAAAATATGTATTTAGTAACCCAGAAACTCTGGCTGTGATAGGTAAATTTAGGGTAAGGGGGCGTGGCATTCCTATCACAGCCCAGATCGAGGGTGGGTTAAATTTTGGAGAAAAAAATTCGTCTGGCGAAGAGCGGCTTTTCGCTGACGAAAATAACGAAACGGGAGAGAAAAAATATGCCAATTTGATACAGTTTGACCGACCTTAGCTTCTTTAACCATGTACCATCTCTCGTGACTGTATTGATGCTGACAAAAAGTGATCAAATGTGTGAGAAAAAACTTCCATTGATTTTAACGTTTTCGCGCCTTTCTGCCATCTTGTGGCCTTCCTGATCACGTGAATAAACAGACGTCGCTATTGGTTCTTGATGACGTGAGACAGCTGGTGAGACAGAAGACCAACCCTATTCTGCGCATGTCCCAGTAAACTATGGCGGAAGAAACACAACGGCAAAATGACAAAATCCGTGTTTGATGGCAGATTTCATCTAATTAAAGGAGTCATTAGGTGGTTGTCATTGTGCTGGAGATGCCAAATCATATTATTTATTCGATAAAATGCTGTTTGTGCCTCTGTCTCAATTCCCGACGCCGTGTGCAGTTAAAGATCTCGAGCGACTGATGTCTTATTTATTTTTTTTCCTTTTCGGTCTGTACAAGTGATTCGGGCTAAAGGGGTCAGCAACAACAACCAAAAATAAAAAATAGACTCCTTAGCCGATGTTTTCGGGCTAATGTATTTAGGTTTTCTTTCTATGGATGCGGTTATCAAAACCTATACTGTCGGGAATATCGCGAAAAATTCGTGTCAAATCGGCACCATCTTTTCCCATTAATATTACAAGGAAGCTGCTAAAGAAACAGAAATGATATTTTATTTCATGATCCTGTAATACTAGACAAGAAATTTATGCATTTAGATTTTTATTTTACGGAAGCCTTTTCAAGTAAAGTTATCAATACCAAGTGTCGGTATCGCGGAAAATTCTTGGCGAATTGACACCATCTTTTTCGATAATTATTACAAGAAAACAGCTATAGATACAGCAAAAATATTTATATTTTCATGATCCTATAATACTCGAGATGAAAAATAGGCAGTTAGATTTTTATTTCATGGATGCGTTTTCATATTAAGTTACCGGTATTGAAACCTGGTGTCGGTATATCCCGGAAAATTCGCGGCGAATACAAGCTAACTTTTCTTGCACATTACAAGAAGAACGAAGAATATACATAAACGTTTATATTTTCATGATCCTATAATACTCGAAATGAAAACTATTTATGTAGATTTGTATTTTTTTGATGCATTTTCAATGAAAGTTATTAAAACATTTTGTGTCGGTGTATCGCAAAAAAATTTCCCGTCGATAGACACCATGCATCTTTTACGGCAAACTTCTCGTCGTGAGGTGAAAGAAATGTGTAGCAAAAGATATATTTTTGAAACGGGTATCTGTACAGGTTTAAAAACAACTAAACAGAATAAAATATCGAAGAGATACAGGCAGAGTTATCAAGTTATCATCTCCGGCGTATCCCCCATCATATTTTCGCGGAATGTAGGCCGTGCCCACTGCCCTGTTTGCCCAGGTTTGAAGATTGCTATAATGTGAATTTACTGAGAATTTGTCATAAAATACTTTTATGTGAGCTATCAGATCGATCGGAGACTGAGCTATGTTTGATGGAAGAAATTGACACAACACTATAATGAGGTGACGGTCATTTATTGAAAATGACTGAAGAAAGTCAGCTACACTGACAGGCTATAAAGGGGGCATAACTGCGGCCTGTTATTGCTAAATGAACATTTGGTTGTGTAAAAGATGCCCCCTTAAATTAGAAAAACCAAAGAATGTTAAATCCATCAAAGGTGGGAGCAAAAGAGGACAAGTCACAGGTGACATATACTTGAAAGGGTGGGAGGGAAGGGATTTTCAGAACGGAGAAGGAACGTCTACCACAAAAATACCAGATACAAAAACAGGCCCCAGCCCCGACGCTGGTGACAGACGTTGCTATGGCAGCACGCGCACGGTTTCGTCATCTGTGACGTTGTCCAGCCATCCCTCTCCATGTGTGGAAAATAACTCCACTTGTTCAGAATTTAGTATACAAGTTAATAAAGAGTCATAAACATGCTACTCACATAAATATCATTATTTGCAATAATATTCCTTTATGTGAGCTATCAGATCGATCGGAGACTGAGCTATGTTTGATGGAAGAAATTGACACAACACTATAATGAGGTTACGGTCATTTATTGAAAATGACTGAAGAAAGTCAGCTACACTGACAGGCTATAAAGGGGGCATAACTGCGGCCTGTTATTGCTAAATGAACATTTGGTTGTGTAAAAGATGCCCCCTTAAATTAGAAAAACCAAAGAATGTTAAATCCATCAAAGGTGGGGAGCAAAAGAGGCCACAGATAACAATAAACATTGTTATAACCCCGCCCTCAGTCTCCGAACTATCGATTAAAATTACTAATCAAGGATACTGATTAACATACCTGGCGGTTGGGTAGCAGGAGTAGGCAATGCTAGCCTCCCGCCACCTCAACACCCTGAAATGACGCATTAAGCAAAGGTCTGGCAATCTAAAATGTTATTTACTTAATGGAACTGTCAGAACACGTGAACCCGAAGTAGCTCAAATAACAACCAACAGATGTCCCAGAAATTTCAGAAACGTGAGTAGAGCAGGCAATGCTGTCCTCCAACTTCCCGTTCACTGATAACTGCATCAATACTAAGCTGGGTGGCCGAGCAGGCAATGCTGTCCTCGTCACCCCCTCCCTTACATCTGGATTAATAAACGGACTGTAGACAGTAGGCAATGCTAACCTCTCTTGACAATACTTTGAACTGATTGATAATGATAACCATTGACAAATGTTACCTCCCCAGGAGGATGCAGGGAAGTGCAGATAGACCAGGGAGTAATACCAGCCTGGCCCGAGGTCCCACCAGGGTCAGTTGTCGATGGATCAGGGTCAGTCGATGACACGAGTTACGTCGTCCTTGATTGTGACGTAGGCCTGCGAGACCTCTTTTTTACATCAGGGCTGTGGGCGCTACCCAAGACAGGGTTGTTTTACGTTTCCGGTCCCTGATAAGGTACTAAATGATCAAAATTAAACAAAACAGGAGCAGTAACAGTTGAAGTAAGCAGCTGATGATCATAAGATCTACCGTGATTAATAAAAAATGCTATAGTGTGATATCACACAGCTAAATTCCAAAGATGAAAACTGTTCATGTTAAGAGATATGTGGGCGCACTTTCCCTCAAATTAACTTAAGCAGTATACGATTGTGCGCCACAAATCAAATCCGAGTGCCAAAATCATGACATTGTAGTAGCATAGCCAGGGTGTCAGACAAATTGAACCTTAAGACAATAAGACAACTAATACTGTCATGTAAAAAGTTAACATGTCAAGGCGAAAGGATACTTCTCAAATTGAAAAGGACATAGAAGATCATGAGAAAATTTGGTTCTGCTCGTGTAAAAGAGGAGTCACGGAGCAACTAAATAATCTTGTTTTAATGAGAACATGAGGCAGAATAACACTGCTCATATAGGAAAGGAAAATGAGGTAAACAAATAGTTCTCGTGTAGAAAGGAATCACGAGGAAAACTAATACTTACATGTAGGAACTGGACATCAGGAAAACTAATACTTCTCCTGCAGGAACTGAACATGAGGTAAGCTAACACTTATCATGTAGGAAAAGAATATGAGGTAAGCTAACACTTCTAATATGGAAATGGATCATGAGGCAAACTAAATACTTCTCCTGTAGGAACTGGACATGAGAAAAACTAATACTTCTCATGTAGGAACTTAACATGAGGTAGGCTAACACTTCTCATGTAGGAAAAGAATATGAGGTAAGCTAACACTTCTCATATGGACATGGATCATGAGGCAAACTAATACTTCTCATGTAGGAACTGGGCATGGGGAAAACTATACTTCTCATGTAGGAACTGAGCATGAAGAAAACTAATACTTCGCATGTAGGAACTGAACATGAGGTAAGCTAACACATCTCATGTAGGAAAAAAATAAGAGGTAAGCTAACACTTCTCATATGGAAATGGACCATGAGGCAAACTAAATACTTCTCGTGTAGAAAGGGATCATGAGGCAAACTAATACTTCTCATGTTGGAACTGAACATGAGGTACAAGCTAACACTTCTCATGTAGGAAAAGAATAGGAGGTTTACAAACTAATACTTCTCATGTAGGAACTGGGCATGGGGAAAACTAATACTTCGCATGTAGGAACTGAACATGAGGTAAGCTAACACTTCTCATGTAGGAAAAGAAAATGAGGTAAGCTAACACTTCTCATATGGAAATGGATCATGAGGCAAACTAAATACTGCTCATGTAGGAACTGGACATGAGGAAAACTAATACTTCTCATGTAGGAACTGAACATGAGGTAAGCTAACACTTCTCATGTAGGAAAAGAATATGAGATAAGTAACACTTCTCATGTGGAAGGCAAATATGAGGTAAGCTAACACTTCTCATATGGACATGGATCATGAGGCAAACTAATACTAGTAGTAGGTAGCCCGCAAATTGAGTTAATAGCGCCTCACTGCGCATGCGCAGAAAAAAAAATGTGGCGGTATTGGGGCGGTGCGCATGCGTGAGTTTGATGTGAGTGGGTGGGTTCAAAATGGCGGCACCTTATTTTACACACACAACACCATAAGCCGCCATTTTGAACCCACCCACTCACCCCTGACTGACACCTGGTATGTGAGTGGGTGGGTTCAAAATGGCGGCTTATGGTGTTGTGTGTGTAAAATAAGTGCCGCCATTTTGAACCCACCCACTCACATACCAGGTCAATCAGTGCACGGGGTGAGTGGGTGGGTTCAAAATGGCGGCTTATGGTGTTGTGTGTGTAAAATAAGGTGCCGCCATTTTGAACCCACCCACTCACCGGTGTCAGTCAGTGTGTGAGTGGGTGGGTTCAAAATGGCGGCTTATGGTGTTGTGTGTGTAAAATAAGGTGCCGCCATTTTGAACCCACCCACTCACCGGTGTCAGTCAGTGTGTGAGTGGGTGGGTTCAAAATGGCGGCTTGGTTTTACGGGGATGGGAGTTGAGTATCCGCCATTTTGAACCCACCCACTCATCAATTGACGTGGGTGGGTTCAAAATGGCGGCTTGGTTTTACGGGGATGGGAGTTGAGTATCCACCATTTTGAACCCCACCCACTCAATAGTGAAAAACGTATAAAAGCAGTCGATTTTTAGGGAAAGGGTGTATTCAAATGCACTACTTTGTGGAGCACTCTGACTTACCTGACCTGACCAGCCTGCCTGCTTGTTTCACCTCTAGTCTGCTTCACCTCTAGCCAGCCAGCCAGTCAGCCAGCCAGTCATCCAGCCAGCTTGCCTGTTTTGTATGAGCTGTGAACCTTTTACTTTTTTCACTTTTACCGGTGCCCATTCACCATACTTTTACACCGTAGCAGTTGCTCATCAGCCTGAGCCTATAGTCATGGAGTCAGCCCAGCTAGTTACGCTTCGAAACAACCGTGTTCGCCTCATTGATGAAATAGAGCGTGTGGGTGAACTATGTGATTTCCTTATGCAGGAACACATACTCATGAAAGAGCATGTCGACGATATCATGACCGAGAAGACCCCTTCAGGACAAAACAAAGCTCTCATCGACTTTCTACTGCGCCATGGCCCCTATGCATGTCTAGTCTTGGTGGAGGGGCTGAAGATCACGGGAAATGAAGAACTAGCAGATCTATTGGAAGCCAACGACGACGTTCTACCAGATGAGGATATCTTAGTGGTGGACACTACCGAAGAGCGTACAGCTAGCAAACGTACTAGCCCAGAGAGTACTACACCTGCTAAACGGGCTGGACGTCCCAAACGCCCCCGTCTAACACCGTTAGTAATACCTGACCAGTCAGTAGTACCCCAGCAAGTGCCTGTGAAACAAGAACTTCCTCTGTCTGTCCAGATCAACAATCTGATCGAAGCGGCTCACCAGGCAGCTCACAAGGACATTTGGGAGCTCACACCCTATTTAACGGTCAGTGTAAAAGATGAAGAAGTGCATTTTAATGCGGTGGGCTTTAATGACAGACCTGGTAAGCATATTGCCATGAACTTGGACACCTGGCAAAAACTGGAGACCCTTGATTACGCCATTGATGCGGTTATTCGTGACCAGGGAAATGACGAAGCGAAATTTCCTGTGGGTGACGACATCTATGTGAGTTGTGCTTATTTCAATGACCAGCTCCTCGTGCATATTCGAAAATGGCGAAAGCGCTTAGATACGCAAGAACTGGTTGCTTGTCCTCAAGGTGTCACATTGAAATTAACGGCCTGGCGGAAGTTGCAGAGTCTTGCCAGTACAATTCGTCAAACTCTGGTCTACCAGGTGTCGAACTATATATATCAGAAGTACATCGACACAGTCCTGCAGCTCATCACACCTCACATGAACACTCTGGTAGCCTCATACGCCAGCCTCACTGAAGCACTACAGGCTGTGACTGAGGCGCAAATTGCCATGGCAGTGGTAGCGGCTTGTCCTCCCAAAATCCCACGTGAAGAGATTGTGACGTACATCTATGTGCACCAAGGACAGAAAGATGATGATGAATTCAAACAAGTCTTGTTGACGAACTATTGAGAACAAGGAAAAACATTGACCATACACATTTATTGATCTGGAGAGCGTATAATTGTATTTAAAATTCAGAGTTTTTTTCACTGTTAATTGTATTAAAAAATTCAAATACTTACATATAATTGTATTAAATTCAATTGTGAATACGTTCATTGTGTGTTAATAAAAAAATAGTAGAAAATTAAAAAAAATGCTTAGTGTTCATTCTTTTTTCCTTTTTTAATAGTCAAATAGCTCCAAAACGTCTATTTCCATTCTTGCGCATACGCAGAATGCTGATAGTTCAACCCACACCAGTCCATCAGATGGCCCTTCATCTCACCTTCACATTGATACCTCACTCGGTTCCATCGGACCACTAGGGGCTCCCCTAACTCCAAAAAGACTATTTTGCAGATCGATATCAACATCTGGTGTATGAAGATTTTTTTTATTTTGGAGGTAGTGGGTCGAGTGAGGTATCAAATGGAAGCTGACGTGAAATGCTTCACATTGATACCTCACTCGACCCGATTGGACCACTAGGGGCGCCTCTAACCCAAAAAAGGATATTTTGAAGATTGCGCATGCGCAGAATGCTGGTAGTTCAACCCACACCAGTCCATCAGATGGCCCTTCATCTCACCTTCACATTGATACCTCACTCGGCTCCATCGGGCCACTAGGGACGCCTGTAACCCCAAAAAGGCTATTTTTGAAGATTGATATTTTTGATATCATCTTCGCGCATGCGCACAATTACCCTAATTCGAGCCCATACCCAGTCTATCAGATGCTCCTTCACGTCACCTTCAATTTAATACCTCACTCGACCCGATTGGTCCATTAGGGACGCCTCTAACCCCAAAAAGGCTATTTTCATAGCCTTCGGCCTTCGCGCATGCGCAGAAAATTCAAAATAGCCTTTTTTGGAGTTAGGGCAGCCCCTAGTGGTCCAATCGGGTCGAGTGAGGTATCAATGTGAAGCATTTCACGTCAGCTTCCATTTGATACCTCACTCGACCCACTACCTCTAAAATAAAAAAAATCTTCGTACACCAGATGTTGATATCGATCTGCAAAATAGTCTTTTTGGAGTTAGGGGAGCCCCTAGTGGTCCAATGGGGTCGAGTGAGGTATCAATGTGAAGCATTTCACGTCAGCTTCAATATGTTACCTCACTCGACCCTCTACCTCAAAAATAAAATTTTGTTGACCTTGTGTACGAAGATTTTTTTTTTGAAAAAAAAATTTTTTGAATTTTTTTTTTTTTTTTTGGGGGGGGAAAAAGGATGCTGGGAGCTGGTGTTAGTTTGGTGTGCTTAGGAAAGAAGTTTCCACTTCCGGAAAGATGGTTGGCCCTCAAAAGGGCCTTTGATAGTGTGATACGACACACTTAGGCGCGGTATATTCGTTTCACGCCCCCCACATGTTTTCTGCATATGGGACATTTTATTTTCAGATGGGACTCGCCGGCATCAACGCATCGACACATCGCACCTTCACACGACAGTGTCACCCAGCAATCCTTACACAGGCAAAGATGTCCACAGGGTAACACGGCGTACCAGCTTTCCTCGTCCGTACAGATACAGCATCGTGTTCTAGATGGCGTTCTTTCTTGAGTGTGGCAATTTCCGCCTCCATTCCATGCATCGTCGTCTCCATTCCAACCATCCCTCCCTGCATGGCGATAATCTGTTCATTGAGGCGGCTTATCTCTACTTCGTGGCGACAGGGTATTGGTGTTTCTACAGCTGAAATCGTTGGAGTTTCGGTAATGGTGGGAAGTCTGGCTGTATGGTCTTCAGCCCTTATACTTTGAGTGTCCACAGGCGATGTCATCGTGGTTGTTGTTGTTGGAAGTCTGCTAGTATTTAGCCAGGGTAGCTCGTCGTCTTGTTGCCCACCCTGCGTGGTATCACTGTCGTCTTCTTCCATTCTGTTTATTTGTTGGTCCTGTTGTTCACTCAGCCTTCGGATCCGTCTACTCTCTTCTGCTGTCACCTCTTCCCGAAGTTGTTCTGCAAGATGTTCCGTACTGTTGATTAACGTGGATTCGTCTTCAAGCACTTGCTGAAAACTGGTGATGATCGTCAATCCCCCTCCATTTTCTTCATGGCTAACCATTTCTCTTTCTGTAGCAGCCGCATGTCTCGGATCACGAGTCGGATGGTACGTAAACAGAGGACGTCGTTGTCTTCTAATACTCATGATTTGTATTGGTGAATAATTGTCAAAAATATACGCTATTTATAGTCTAGTGGGATGGAATGGAGGTGAGTACAAAATGACGGTCATTCACAGGCCTCCATTTTGAACCCACCCACTCACATACCAGGTCAATCAGTGCACGGGGTGAGTGGATGGGTTCAAAATGGCGGACTTTTTATTTTCCCCCGACCACTGAAAGTCCGCCATTTTGAACCGACCCACTCACATACCAGGTCAATCAGTGCACGGGGTGAGTGGGTGGGTTCAAAATGGCGGACTTTCAGTGGTCGGGGGAAAATAAAAAGTCCGCCATTTTGAACCCACCCACTCACCCCGTACACTGATTGACCTGGTATGTGAGTGGGTAGGTTCAAAATGGAGGCCTGTGAATGGCCGCCATTTTGAACCCACCCATTCATCGGTGTCAGTCAGTGCAAGAATCCCACTGTGCTGTCTTATCCTTGTTTCAGCATTAAAATTTTATATAATTTTTCGATAAAACCCGTTACAATTTTCAGGGAATTATTAGAAGACTGTCACCCAGATGTTTGATATGTGAGAGAGATTGGTTCTGACAAGAACCTTTGATATAGGACAGGGATTGTTTTTTTAGATGTAGTTTGCTAATAATAATAAAAAAAAAGGGTAATAATGTAGGACATCTGTGCTTTTTTTGAAATTCATGTGCTAGTTATGAAGTTACCTCTCTCGGAAGGAATTTGTTTGCTCTGAAAAGAGCATTTATTATTTTTACGTGTTTTTATTCACGTGCTCTGAAAAGAGCATTTATTATTTGATATGGTGTTTTTATTCACCAGGGCAGTTTTCCTGTCTACTGCCCCGTAATCACATCTCTGGGGAGTAGCCTACTTCCCCATCTTACTAATTGAAAAGTATTGATGCGGGTTTACAGCCCGCATCACGGCTATGTTGTCGTCTTCCTCATCCCGGGCCGCTGTTGTCGCCGGAACAGGGGGAACAGGGTAGGGCATTCCGTTCAAGTATATCCTGTCGGCGTGATGAGGGGGGGAGGGTGCTTCCTCATCCCGGGCCGCTGTTGTCGCCGGAACAGGGTAGGGTATTCCGTCGAAATATATTCTGTCGGCGTGATGAGGGGGGGAGGGTGCTTCCTCATCCCGGGGCGCTGTTGAATTGGGTGGCTGAAAATATAGTCGTTCTCCCCGTACATTTTCAAACACAGCACCCCGGGATGGCTCGGGTGATGTTATTGCTGCCTGTTTCATTGCTCTCTTCTTCTTTCTCCCCAATAACCTTCTCGTCTGATATCTTCTCTGTGTCATTGCTCTCCTCTTGTCAAAATTTTTTTTGGTAAGCCGATTCCAGAGGGAACCCTATATATGCACTTCGCACGGACGTCGGCGACAGCGGTTCATTCTGTAGCTTGAAAAAAATTTGCTGTGTGTTTCTTTCTGAATTATAAACGGGTGTCATTTTCCAATCAGGGTGAGCCCCCGTAGAATTTTTAGTTCCAATTCATCTCAGATAAATCAGGCACTCGTATTAAAAATTTCAGCCGTCTACCCCTTCACTACACCATGATTTTTAATGTTTTAGCGGGTTTTCGAACCGTAAATCTTCGAATACGGAAATACGGAAAACCCCGACCCTTAAACATAAATTAATTTTCTGGATTAAAAATAGTGGAAGTCTATTCCTTATCACTCGATACGCATGCCCTGAAAATTCCAGCCCGTTTCGTTCATGAGAACTGTAGAAAAATCAAGAAAACAGTGCCTTCATTTACGGAAAGAACGCACATTTCTACGCAGTTACCGCTTAAATTTTGATGTCATTGCCCGGATATTCACCTCGTTCAAACCACAGCGCCATCTATACGCTTTGGTGCAAGGGAGACAACTCTGAACTCTGATGCTCAATAATGGATTCCGCTTAAAATAGGCCGGCCGGGTATTCTGTGAATAACCAATACATCGGGGTTTAGCTCTCTCACAGCCTATGGATTGTTCTGATAATTATTTAGGACTTGATATTCTAGTCTAGCAATGCACTAATTTTATTTTTTATCCTCGTATGAGTCCAGACTATTAATTGATGCACTCGGGAAGCGTCTATTAAAATAATTGCAGTGTTAAATTAATTTCCCAGGGTATGCGTATTTTTTTATTTTACAATGAAAAATTAGCCAGAATCGATCTATATATAAATTTTTGTCGGACTAGTATTTTTGTCATAGTTCATTATGGCAGCACGGGGAAAGGAGCTGGCGTTTTTTCAATTGACGTCGGATGTCATTCTCATAGTGTATGAGGAAGAAGTGCAACTTATCCAAGAGCACCCGAAAGAAGTGACATTATGTTTAACCCTATCCGGTTGGGCGCAATTCACACGCGTATTACAGGGAAAACAACCCGAAAGGGATTTCATGCATGTAGGACTCGGTGTCTACCTACGAAGTGGCAGCACGAATTCTTTTTTTCCCCGGCTTGAACAGTGCGGCGGAGCAGCTATATTACTTCGACCGGGTTTATGGCAGGCCCTCAAAGGTATAATCACGGAAGTGCATGATCTGCTGTATCCAGAAGAAAAATCTGTAGCCACGCGTACACTCACCCGGGATTGTACGTTAGAAATATACCCTGACCGTGTGGAATTATTTGATAATGATTCCCGCTGTTGGTGCACAGCGGAACCAGCGCGTGTGTCTTTAACCCAGGAAGGGTGGACGACGTTGAAACGCGTGTTATGCGGTAATTTAGAGGGCGATAGTATACACCTGTGTCAGGATGTCTACATTTTCCGCGGCCCGTATTTTGCCCGATTGCTATGTTTGAAGCGTGGGGGATTTACGCTAGATCCCGATTTATGGACAGGTTTGCAACAAGTAATTTCCGTGGTGGATAAAGTTCTCTCTTCACCCCAGCCGCCTCTCACAGAATAAAACCCTATAAATACAGGGGATAAGACAGAGTGTGTGTGTGTGTGTTATTCTCACATTGACAGCAAGCATGTCACTACGCGCTATTCTGCCTCTGACACCCAGTGTAAGGTTATACATTTATCAAGATAAAGTGACACTGGTGAAAGACCCTCAAGCGATTTACTGGACGCCCTCTCAAATGCTATCGAATCCGGTGACATTACAGCGTGATGGGTGGACTAAGTTTAAACGGGTATTGAGCGGAGAGTTGGACGGAAACGTGATTCACCTGGACAATGCCATGTACGTCTATTCCGTACCGCCCCTCTTCATACGAAAAAGATGGCGTCTGGGCCGGTACCAAGAGCATACGCGCAGTATCCTCCTTAGCCCCGCTGTGTGGTCCGCCTTGGAGAAAATAGTGCCTATTGTAGACCAGTTATTCACACCGGACGATCGATCCCCCGACCAATTAGCGTGCGTTCGTGCTAGGGAAGATGCACTGAGTGACCCTGATGAAAAAAAAAAAAAATTCTGATGATGGACAACATACTAGAGAAGGCACAGAGGCTAGAGTGACAGTATAGGTCCTGACCCTATAAATACGAGGGCTGAGACAGAGTGTGGGTCATTCGCCGTTCGACATTGAGAGCAAGCATGTCATCACTCCAAGCTATCCTGCCTCTTACACCTTACCAGGTGGGATTATACGTGTATCCAGATAAAGTCACCCTGGTGGAAGATGCTGGAGGGATTTGCTGGGCGCCCCCTGAGACTTTATCGAATACGGTCACACTAGAGCGTGATGGGTGGACTAAGTTTAAACGTGTGTTGAGCGGTGAATTGGACGGACACCTGATTCACCTGGACAATGCCATCTACGTCTACCATACTGCGCTCTACCCACGGGTGGGTCGCTACCAAGAGCCTGCACGAAGTTTCCTCCTCACTTCCTCTCTGTGGTCAGCCTTGGAGAAAGTAGTCCCTATAGTGGACCAGTTGTTTACACCGGACGACCGGTCACCCGACCAATTGGCATGGGCTCGTGCTATCGAACACGCGCTAGATGAACCTGATGAAAAAAAAGCGGATGGGGAAAATACTATATGTATAGAATGCACACAGGCTAGAATGCCAGTATCACCTGATCAAGCGACCCAGAACGATGAAGAAGAAGAAGAAAAAGTCCGTGATGAAGCCGCGGGATCGGAAAAAGCAGTCGACAGTGATTAACGAGGTGTTAAGCGATCTGTATTACAGCCCAAACAGTCCAGCCGCTTATAGCGCTGTAGGAGCGCTTTCTCGAGCAGCCCATTCTCAAGGCATCAGTCGAAGTCAAGTTCGAGACTGGTTAAAAACTCAAGACACCTATAGTTTGCACCGAGCTGCCCGACGTCATTTTCGCCGTAACCGGGTCATCGTCGGGGGGATAGACGCGCAATGGCAAGCGGATTTGGTGGACATGAGTCGCTTTGCACCTCAGAATGATGGACGTCGGTATATATTGACCTGTATCGATATTCTATCCAAGTTTGCCTGGGTACTATCCATTCGTACCAAAACAGGAGAGAATCTCATACGAGCCTTCCAGCAGATTTTCAAGACGGGGCGCAAACCTCTTTATTTACAAACAGATGAAGGCACCGAATTTCTCAACCGACCCTTTCAAGCCTTTCTTAAGAAACAGAAGGTATTTTTCTTTCATACGTACAACGAGACGAAAGCTTCTGTGGTGGAACGTTTCAATCGGACCTTCAAAGGCTGCATGTACAAGTATTTTACCGCCCAAAACACTCGACGCTACATCGATGTCCTCCCTCAACTCGTCCAAGGCTACAATCGCGCCTATCATCGCAGTATCCAGCGAGCACCCCGTGCTGTGACAGAACGCAACGAACATCAAGTGCGTGCTACGCTATACTCAGAAGACAGCCCACCACGGACGGCACCCCGGTACAAACGTGGCGATGTGGTACGGATCAGTAAAGTGAAAGATCAATTTGAGAAAAGTTATTTGCCCAACTGGAGTGACGAGCACTTTGTCATCGTTCGCCATAAACCTCGACAGCCCCACGTCTATCAACTGGAAGATCTACAAGGCGAGAGACTGCAAGGCACGTTTTACGAGGCAGAATTACAACCCATAGTGAAAACACCCAAAGACTATTACACGGTGGAAAAGATTTTGAAAACGGAACGTCGCCGTGGCATTCCCTATCATCTCGTCAAATGGCAAGGATGGCCTCGTTCGTTTAATTCCTGGGTGTCCGGCCGTGACATGAAACGTCTATAAATTCTAACCCCGAGCACCACCCGCCTTCAGTGTAGCATTGTACCATGGATAGGCCACGTCTACCTTTATTATTACGAACTCGAAAAGCACAAGTGGGTACTGTAGTGTGTGTCGTAGTACTTGTGGGTACGTTATTTACAGGTGTGTTCTACGATTTGACGACCGTGTTATCCTGTTTGAACACCCTGCGTTCTCCGTCATCGACCACTACGACGACCACGACCACGACGCTGCCTACGGCCGCCAAGACGTCAAGGGTGCGCCACCGTTCAACCCAGACACCCACCACACTGCCGTCCATACCGTCTACTCCAGCCATCACCACCCCGTTACCTTTGGGCCGCTCCAACCAGCCATCCACCACGACGACCACGCCCCGTACTACCACGTCACGACGTCATCCTCCATCAGCCCTGAGAAGCGCTTCCACCTCATCATCACCCACACCTAGTACCACCAACACGTTGCTCAACCTAGTTGTAGTGGATCCCCGTGAATCACCCCCTTTACCACCACAACGGTATCCATTCGACTACGATCCCCGATGGGACCCCCAACAACGCTGGTGGGCTTCTAACCGGCGAGCGCAAATCACCAAATAAAAAAACGATGGACCCTCGGTGGCAGCATCCATTCACCTGCCTCATCGCTGGACCGACCGGGTCGGGAAAAACACACTTTGTTCAACGTCTCATCCAACATGGGTCAGCCCTGATTTCACCGCCTCTAGCTCGCATCCTGTGGTGTTATGGCGCTTGGCAGCCCGCGTATGAGGCACTGGCCCGTGTCCCAGGACTCACCTTAGTGGAAGGTTTACCCCCTGAAGAACTACCCCAAGACACGTTGGTGGTGGTGGACGATCTCATGACGGAAACAGACACTCGAATCATCCGGCTCTTTACCAAAGGCAGCCATCATCGGCGGTTGAGCATTATCTACATCGTACAGAATCTCTTCAGTAAAAACAAAGAACACCGGAACATTAGTTTGAATGCTCAGTATGTGGTGTTATTCAAAAACCCCAGAGACGCGTCACAAATTACCCACCTGGCTCAACAGATGTACCCTAAAAACACGGCCTTTGTACGAGAAGCCTTTGAAGATGCCACCCAACCTGCTCATGGGTATCTCCTCATCGACTTAAAACAAGACACGCCCCCCCCCCTGCGATTGCGTACCCTGATTTTTCCCGGTGAGATACAGACGGTGTACACACCCAAATGAGAAGAGGATAAAAAAAGATAAAAGAAGAAGACAACGTACTCGAGCCCTCATTCCTCAACATGTCTGCACGCATACGCAAGCACGCGCCCGCTCTGCGGGTATTACGCAGCGCGCCCCCGGAAGTGGGCCGGGCTCTGGTGCGCGGCGCGGATCCCGACTTGGTACGGTGTTTGTGTGAAGTCGCCCATAATGTGTTAAAAGGCAATGTTCCACTCAGTCCTCTGCAGAAAGGGAAATTGCAACGGCACAAGGCGGGTCTCCGAACGTTGGTCAAGAAAACGGGCAGTGTGAAGAAAAAGAAACAGGTGTTACAGCGAGGTGGATTTCTCGGCGCACCCCTCGCTCCCTTAGCCGCTACTGTACTGGGCCCGTTACTCGGGTCCATCTTGGGAGGACGCTAACAGCATGGAGCATACGAAAAAAATGATGCTGGTCGAACCTCGACTGTTACAGAGTTTACAATCTCCCTATCCCATCCCGGCCACCGTGCAACAACTCCAGTCTCTGGATGAAGAGATGAATAGTATACTCCAACGTCGACTCACCGATCACGAGAAAATTCAACTCTACCATCATACGCTGAACCGGTACCAGACGTTTATGGATCAATATAGAGGGAGTACTAGTACACCACAACTACCCACCACCACCACCACCACGCCCACCACACTTCCACCTCCACCGTCATCCTCGGCCTCACCTGAGCTGGAACAGGAAGTGTTGGCCAGTGTGCCTAAAGCCTACAAGACCAAGGCGCGTTTATTGTTGGAGCGGGTGAAACAGAATGCCGATATGGGGTGGAACACGGAAGGAAACCTGTTGATTCGCAACCAAGTGGTGCCGGGGTCTCATATGACCGATTTGATCAACGATATGGTGCGTTCTCGCAAACACTCTAATCCACCGGGTTGGGAAGCCTTTGCTCAGGGATTAAAAGACACACACACCCCTCAAGAATTGGTAGGCAATCGTGAACGCTGGAAGTGGATGCAAGCCCCCGCTCCACGTCTCCCTCCTACCTGGGAACGTGGTGAATGGCAACCGCACACGCCACCCAAAACACCCTCACGGCGGGCACCTACTTCGTCACCCCTTTTACCACGCCATCCCCTGCAAACCCCCAGAGCTAAGTCACCGCGATGGTCACGACGCCGACGTCAGGCGCCCAAGGGCTGGGAATCGTACTAATAACTCCTATAAAACCCCGGTGCAGAAGCCAGAACAACTCAGTCGTCGTCGTCATGTTTTACCTGACGTTGCCCAGTAATAGCTCACTCGACGTGTTTCCTGACAACACCTTGACCCAGTATGTCACGCAATTACCCCAACCTTTACATTTACCGGGACGCTGGGAATGTGGACTGGTGGATATTCAATACCCTTACTCATGGTACAACATACAAGACGGAGAAGTATGGTACGAAGTGACCCACCAAGATAAAGTCTACAAAATGACGCTCCCCCTAGGCCAATACGATACGCCGCAGAAGTTCATACAGGGTCTGAATGACTTGAGGGAGTACAAGGCCCTACAGGAGAGCACGGGTAGTGCAACACGCCTGATGGTCTCGCGCTTCAAGAGAAACGTGTGCTTCGGTGTCAACCCACACAACGACAAGAGCTCTATCCTACTGTCCGAAGGCGTGAATGTGAAACTCAGTCCTACACTACGGCAAATGTTAAGGCTGCCTCACCACATCTACAAGGGAGCTACCATTGTCAACGGGACCCATTTGATGGATATGAAAGTAGGTATGTACGCACTGTACGTCTACTCGGACGCCGTGGACAGTCATATTGTGGGTGATGTGAACACACCTCTGTTACGGGTGGTGCCCATTAGCAAGACGTATGGCGATCAAGCCACCGAGAGTTTCAACCATATCATGTACCTGCCCGTACGACATACCGATATCAACACGATCACGGTGGATATAAGAGATGACACGGGACGTCCGATCCCATTCGAACGAGGAAAAGTGGTGCTGACACTTGCTTTCCGACAAACCCGCTCTCCTCACTTCGTATAATGTACGTGCCTTACCAGTGCCATACGCCCAGCTATGCCGACTACTACAAGAAACAAACGGGCGGAAACTTGCCCATGTTTAGCGGGGCACGCATGCAACGCGGTCACGGATTGGGGAACATCCTGGGCAGCATTGTGAAAACGTTTTTACCCATGGTGACACGGGGTGTGAAAGCGGTGGGAAAACAAGCGGTACGCAGTGGATTGCGCGTGGCCGGTGATGTGATGGAAGGCACAGCACCCCGACAAGCCTTGAAACGACGGGCTAAAGAAGCGGGTAGCGTCTTGATCGCCAAAGCCCTTAAAAGACAAAGACCCACACTCCCCAGATTCATTCAACGTCCAACACACCGACGACGCACACCCCAGAGCAGGAGGAGAAGGACTCAAACCAGGACGAAGAATAAGAAAAAGAAGAGAAGTCATAGTAGGAGAGACATCTTCGCATAATGGCATTCATTCACTCCGAGTCGTGTCCGTCTACCAACAGTGAATTGGATTTGTGGACTATTCCACCTACCCAAACCAGTATAGCCGAAGGACGTTGGGTAGAACATCGACCCCTGGCTAGCCTGACGGGAGTGGGGCCCGTGGAATTTACCATTGAAAACAAAGATACGGCCTACCTGGATTTAGCCCACACCTACTTGTACGTGAAAGCCAAAATAACCAAGATGGACGGGACGGACATAGAGAACGATGCGAATGTAGGCCCGGTGAATCTTTGGCTGCACTCCTTGTTCCAACAGGTGGATATAGGTCTGAACGATAAACTCATCAGTACATCCACCAATACTTACCCGTACCGAGCCTACTTGGAGACGCTGTTGTCGTACGGCACTGATGCCAAAGAATCACACTTACAAGCTGAGCTGTACTTCAGGGATAAACCCGGATACCAGGACAGCATACTCGGTGCCAATGCTGGGTACACCACACGCAAAAGAATGACGGCCGAAAGCAAGTCCATCGATATGATGGGGCGACTGCACGCCGATCTGTTCATGCAAGACCGCTACATGATGAACGGTGTATCCATCAAGATCAAATTGATCCGGTCCTTACCGAAGTTCACCTTAATGGCCGGTGGAGCGGGAAATATCGATTACAAGATCGTCATTGAAGATGCAGCCCTGTTTGTCCGTACGGTAGATTTGCAACAGGGTGTGTTACTGGGTCACATGGAAGCCTTAGCGAAAAAACCAGCCCAGTACCCCATCCGACGCGTACAGACCAAGGTGTTCTCTGTGCCAGCAGGTACGATGATGGTCAACAGAGAAAATTTATTTCTAGGGGATCTGCCTAAACGTCTTACCCTGGCGTGTGTGACCAACTCCGCATTCAATGGAAATTGGGCTGAGAATCCGTTCAAATTTCAACATTTCAACATTAACTTTGTGGCACTGCACGTGGCCGGCCATCAAATTCCAGCCCGTCCATTACAACCGAACTTTACTAACGGAAACTATGTGCGGACCTACCTGAACCTGTTTACAGCCACAGGACAAAACAACCAGGACGAAGGCAATACCATCAGTCGAGAAGACTTTAGCCATGGGTACACATTGTTCGCCTTTGACCTCACCCCCACCTTGGAACACGATCATCAACTGGCTTTGCTCAAGAAAGGAAACCTACGGTTGGAACTGCGTTTCTCCACTCCTCTAACCCACACCATTAACGTGATTTGCTACGCCGAGTTTGATAACGTCATCAGCGTGGATCAGCAAAGAAACGTGCTGTGTGACTACGCCAGCTAAGATGGATACAGAGCAGCTGATGAGCATACTCCAGCGAGATCCCAAGATCCCCTTTCGAGGTGTGTTTCCACGCAATGTGTTTCCCACCCACTCCACCACCCCAGCAGCCTACATCCTGAATACAGACACGAGGAGTCGACCCGGTGAACATTGGATAGCTGTGTACGTGGACACCCAAGGCCAAGGCGACTACTTTGATTCCTACGGACTTGCACCCCTCCATGCCGATTTGGTGAAATTCATGGACGTCTCTACGACAGAGTGGCGTTGGAATACGCAAAGATTACAAGGACCCTTGAGTAGTGTGTGCGGACAGTACTGTGTATTTTATCTCACTCACCGGAGTGGAGGACATTCTATGCCCACCATTGTACATATGTTTGATGATTATTGTCAAGCCGAAGACCGTGATGTCCTCGTCTATGACTGGACAGCCTCTCGTTTTAATGTGCATGCGCCATTTCTCTGGTTAACTTAAAAAATGTACTGCGCGCGCGCGCAGACCCCTTGTTTATTATTGTTATGACGTTGTTGTTCTGACGTTCATTGTTGAATAAAAGATGGAAAAAACACAAAAAAATGATTTGACTTTCTCTTTTTTTATTTAAGTCAACAAGAATGAGTTACTATACAAATAGAATACAGGGTACAAAATAGTAGGGTATGTACACATAGAATAGTAGTGGTATATACAAAAAAAGTTCTGTCAGGAGTAGGATTCGAACCTACGACCGGCAATCGCCGACCAGCACTTAATACCGGCGCCTTAGACCACTCGGCCATCCTGACTTTTACAGTTTTATAACTCGTGTATCAACAGTTATAGTTCCACATTTTGTTTTTACAAGTCCAAGTAGGTGGTGCTCACACCGTCGGCCAATACTTTTCGTTTGGGATAAAAGAAAGTAAAGGCGTCTCGTTGCTGGATATAGGTGCGCATCTGGTGGTTGACGACCCGGAATCCTCGGTTAGTGCCACTCGCACTGGCCTGGCTTTCCAACACCCCCAGGTAGAGAGCTTTGTCGATGGCAGGGTCACGTCGGTTGACGCCTTTACAACTAAACTTATTTTCCTCTCCTCCGTAACAGTAGTAGGTCTTGGAGGAGAGCGCAATCATAGCATCCCCACTCCACTCCAGCTTGAACAGGCCGGGTGTCCGCTTGTCGTAGGTGTAGTGATCGCGTCGGGGTAGCCACAGGTCGCGGTCCGCTTCATACTGATCCCGTAACTCGGGTTTCACCAGGGACTCCCAATCGGCGTTGGAGACGGCCATGTAGGCCGAATCTGTGTCCATCTCCATCAACTGCCAGTCTGAGGGGTTAAAATACACACCCATGAAGTCATAGATGAATTCCAGCATCCTCAGCTTGGCCACCTGGTAGACCATACATCCAATCTGCAGGGGTAAGTTGTACCGGATAGTCTTCTTGGCTGAAGTGACTTCATAAGTGTCGTCATCAATCACCTCCACGGACCGAAACAGAGGAGAATTCACTTTTTTGCGGGCTTGGGCAGTACTACAAATGTTCACGTTGACGTGCTTATCCTGGTTCGTAACTGTCTTTCCATAATAACCATTGCCAGTGAGCTTCCAACATTCAGCCATGATGGCCTGACTCGGGTCTTGATCACCTTGACGACGGGCCTTCGTCACGAGGTCGGCATTCTCCGCAAAACAAGCCTCAGGTACGTACTGTATCACTTGATATATTTGAGTAATTTCCAAACCGTGGTTCATGTACCACTGCAGTAAGGGGGTGCCCAGCAAGATTTTCTCGGCCCACATACTCCCAATCAACATACGGCGTGGTTGCTGAAGTACTTCATGCTGCTCCGCATAGGCGCGCATGGTCTCTCCAATGTCAGCGCGACCCACCAGCGTGTTCTTGAAGATGGGCGGGCACTGGGCGAAGAGGGGCTTGAGAGTGTCGGGAACATGCACATCACATTCCACAAAGCCGTAGAGCTGTCCCGAACGAATGGCGTCCAACATCTGGGGCAGACTGAGCAATCGCCGACGAATCAAGGGGTACTCACGCTCTTTTAGGAACCGTCGTAAATGGGGTAGGGCCTGACACATCGTGTTAAATTCACACTCCCACATCTCAATCAGATGGTATCCTCGCTCTTTCACGTAATCTCCGTTGGCCACTACTTCGTCGCGTAATTCTTCCGCCGTTTTTCCACGTCGCTCATTGAAGCGTCCAGCGCTGAAATGGCATTCGTGGCCGTGCCAGTAACATCCATAAAACTGGAATACGGTGGGTTTATTGTGGAGTATAGCAAACCCATCGACGGGGAGTCGGCGATCTCCTATACGCTTCTCTGTGGCGTTGGTCTGGTGACGAATATAAATTCCCCGTCGATAGGCTTCCCAGTCCAACCACTGGTCGGCGAGATGTTTGTACGGTGACCGTTGCGGTGTAAAATGCCGATCTTCTGCCAACCAACGCGTATAATGACCACTGGGCATGGGTTGAGCGAGGGACCACAGGTACAAGGCATTCGCGTCAAAGCCAATGATTTTGGCACAGGGTTTGCCACTGGGCAGTGTCGTGACATCCTTCTCGTGGTAGCGGTGAAAAATAAGGCTAGGGCCGCCCACAATGTTCTGTTTTAGACAATCATGCATGTCTGCATCTTTCTGTTGTACCAACGAGAAGTAGGTGGAACACTCTTGAAACAAATGGCGAAGGGCTAGACCGGGTAAACTCAAGCACTCTTTAAAGATATCCACGTGCATTTGCCGACGAAAGAGTTGCACCATTTTCTCGGACGCTTCCAGGAAAGGAACCACATCTAGGTTGTTATACCACACCAGGAAATCTCGTAACGTCTGCATATGTTCATCGTTCCATACCTGCTGGAGTTCGATGTAAGTGGCCTCTGACAGAGCTTCCCCTTTCAGGTCATTGTAAAACGCTTCCCGGGGTGGCAACTGGGTGTCTTCTAAGCGGTCCAGGCTCGTCATATAGGTGTAATGAAAGTAACCTTTCGTCTGGGTACAGTTATAGGCCTTGACCCACGCATCATAACTACAATTGGGTGCCAGGTAATTCCGCACATCGAGGAAATGCAGTGACGTGGTAGTGAGGGCCATATGGTTGTTGATCTTCTTGATCACGGACTTGACGGTATTCGCTTGGGCCAAGTAAGGGTAGAGAAACTCCTTGACCATGTTGAGATCGTAACGGCCCGAATTAAACCCGAGCACGGGTAACTGAGTCAGGTACTGCACGAACCGGGCTTTTAATTTCTCCGCATACGGTTTAGGTAACGGAACATCCTGCGCCTGCAGAGGCTGCGACTGCAGGGACTCCGACTCGGACTCGGACTCGGACTCTTCATCGTCGCTGAACGCTACACCGGGTACAGGAATGCGGTCGTCCAGTTGGTCCAGTACGTCCTCGAACTTGGCCACCAACAATTCCGTACTGCGCGCGCTCACTTGCTCTAAATATTCCATCATGCGCGTAATCAACTCATGAGAATCTCCCGTGGACACGAAACACACTGGAGCAGCGTCATAGCCAGGTACGTTGCTGGAAATACTGACACTCAAAGGAATATGGCGCTGCGTCCACTGCGTTTTAGCTGAAAACAGGTCCATGGGCTCCAAAATTGCTTCAAAGTCATAGCACGCCCGGTAGGGAAAATAACGGTCCTCTTCCGGTATTATCACACCCTCATCGGCCAGTTCCTGAAAAATAGTAGGTGCATTATGATACACGCCACCCGGATACACACGCTTGACACTGTTGTCACAGATTTTCTCGTGGTGGTGTAAGTCGTTGGAGCGATGAAACACCCGATGGCATTGACCACAACTGAAAGACTGAGCGTACTGGCTCATATCGGAGATGAGCGAAAAATGACTGACTCCACCGTAGTCGAACACATTGACTTTCATCGTAGCAGCATACCGTTCTGTTGATCGCCGAACCAATTCAGCCACAAATATATCGTCCTCGCATCGTAATCGATAGACAAAGATATTAATGTCAAATAGTGTTTCCACGTCATCCAAATTCTTGAACGGCACTCCACGGAAGTGCCGCTTATCCATGTCTTGCTGCTCTAAATACTGTTCCCAATAGCTATCGGCCACTGTGTCACACGACTTGGGGTCACACTCGTCCACATGCACGGCCAAACAACGAAACAGACATTTCCGGTCTTTGTAGGGCCCCTTTATCCCTGCTGTTAATGCATACAGGCCGTGTCGATGAAGCAACCACGGAGGAAGTAGTACAGGAGCACCGATAGGATGATCTCTCATTTTCGTGACGGAAAATGTGACGTTGGTCACCATTTCCACCAACCATTCGGTATTGGGGCGTTGCAACCGAGCCCACTCCAACGGGTCTAATGTAGTGAGTTGCTCGACCACCGGCTCCATAGAAATCGCATCCGTGATGGTGAATGGCTGGTCAAACACATACGAATTATTACTGGGATAGAAATACCGCAGTTGGTCCGTCTTTTTGTGCCGTAAGATATACCCAAATGTGACATTCAACTTATAGGCTGTCAACTGATCTTTGAAAATGTTGTCGGCATATGTAGTGAGATACGTGAGGTCCTCCAAGCGAAAATTGTACAAATCCAAAAGACGACGGTCACGGTGGAAACAATGGCGTATGGTTGCCCAGTGACGTTGATAAATGTCCTTGACACGCTCGTCTTCAGGCAAGACTTCAACCGGAGGTACTGCTGGGTCAATGGGAAAATCTTCTCCACGTCTCATGCTTTTCGTCTCATACAACCGGATAGGCAAGCAGGCAGGCAGGTAGGCAGACAAGCAGACAGGTCAGGTAAGTCAGATTGAAATACACCCTTTCCCTAAAAATCGACTGCTTTTATACGTTTTTCACTATTGAGTGGGTGGGGTTCAAAATGGTGGATACTCAACTCCCATCCCCGTAAAACCAAGCCGCCATTTTGAACCCACCCACGTCAATTGATGAGTGGGTGGGTTCAAAATGGCGGATACTCAACTCCCATCCCCGTAAAACCAAGCCGCCATTTTGAACCCACCCACTCACACACTGACTGACACCGGTGAGTGGGTGGGTTCAAAATGGCGGCACCTTATTTTACACACACAACACCATAAGCCGCCATTTTGAACCCACCCACTCACACACTGACTGACACCGGTGAGTGGGTGGGTTCAAAATGGCGGCACCTTATTTTACACACACAACACCATAAGCCGCCATTTTGAACCCACCCACTCACATACCAGGTCAATCAGTGCACGGGGTGAGTGGGTGGGTTCAAAATGGCGGCACCTTATTTTACACACACAACACCATAAGCCGCCATTTTGAACCCACCCACTCACCCCGTGCACTGATTGACCTGGTATGTGAGTGGGTGGGTTCAAAATGGCGGCACCTTATTTTACACACACAACACCATAAGCCGCCATTTTGAACCCACCCACTCACATACCAGGTCAATCAGTGCACGGGGTGAGTGGGTGGGTTCAAAATGGCGGCTTATGGTGTTGTGTGTGTAAAATAAGGTGCCGCCATTTTGAACCCACCCACTCACATCAAACTCACGCATGCGCACCGCCCCAATACCGCCACATTTTTTTTTCTGCGCATGCGCAGTGAGGCGCTATTAACTCAATTTGCGGGCTACCTACTACTAATACTTCTCATGTAGGAACTGGGCATGGGGAAAACTAATACTTCGCATGTAGGAACTGAACATGAGGTAAGCTAACACTTCTCATGTAGGAAACGAATATGAGGTAAGCTAACACTTCTCATATGGAAATGGATCATGAGGCAAACTAATACTCCTCACGTAGGAACTGGACATCAGGTAAGCTAACAGTTCTCATGTAGGAGAAGAATATGAGATAACTAACACTTCTCATGTGAAAGGCAAATATGAGGTAAGCTAACACTTATCGTGTAGAAGGGGACTATGAGGTAAGCTAACACTTCTCAATGTAGCGAACACTTCCCATGTAGGGAGGGAATATGAGATAAACTTAATACTTTCAAGTAGAAAGGGAACACAAGCCAACTTATACCTCCCATGTAGAATTGGACGTGAGGTAAGCTGACACTTCTCACATGGAAAGGGATCGCGAGGCGAACATGTTAAGAGATATGTGGGCGCACTTTCCCTCAAATTAACTTAAGCATTATACGATTGTGCGCCACAAATCAAATCCCAGTGCCAAAATCATGACATTGTAGTAGCATAGCCAGGGTGTCAGGCAAATTGAACCTTAAGACAATAAGACAACTAATACTGTCATGTAAAAAGGTAACATGTCAAGGCGAACAGATACTTCTCACATTGAAAAGGACATAGATCATGAGAAAATTTGGTTCTGCTCGTGTAAAAGAGGAGTCACGGAGCAACTAAATAATCTTGTTTTAATGAGAACATGAGGCAGAATAACACTGCTCATATAGGAAAGGAAAATGAGGTAAACAAATAGTTCTCGTGTAGAAAAAGAATATGAGATAAGTAACACTTCTCATGTGGAAGGCAAATTCTCGTGCAGAAGGGGAATATGAGGTAAGCTAACACTTCTCAATATAGCGAACACTTCCCATGTAGGGAGGGAATATGAGATAAACTTAATACTTCCAAGTAGAAAGGGAACACAAGCCAACTTATACCTCCCATGTAGAATTGGACCTGAGGCAAACTAATAATTTTCATGTAAGAACTGGACTTGAGGCACATGCATACTCTCATGTAGAAAAGGAATACGAGATAAAAAAAATACTGCGATAAAATGATAGTTCTCGCGTAGAAAGGAAACTAATATTTCTCATGGGAGAACTGAACACGAGGAAATCGAACATGTCTTATGTAGCAATAGAGCATGAGCTAAAATAATACTTATCATGTAAAAAGGAAACATGAGGCAAACTAATACTTCTCATGTAGGGAATTTGGTGGGGCAAAAGCTTGTGAAAGAAGAAACATGATTTAGCCAAATAATAAGTTTCTGCTGTAAAATATAGGACGGTTGCCAGTGCGTATAAAAAAAACCCCCCAGGAAATAAATTATGAGATACTGAGTACCCTTTTTTACGTAGTTTACATTTAAGTTTACATGGCAAAACCATCCTTGTTTGGTACCTATAAACGCTATTTAAGTGATCAAACTAGAGACTTGAGGAGACAAAAAGGGGGGGGGGGGGCGGGGGTTACGTCCTTTAGCCTTGTAATGTCCGATACCAACTTTAATGCTCTTGGCATATTTCTCCTTTCCCGCTGTATTTAAATGCACACCATTTGGACCAAGGAAAGATTTCGTATCAAGCCAAAAACCACGATGACGCCACACTATGTTGTTACGTCCCTCATTCTGCAGCGTGTCACTCCGAACGGAGTTGACCTCCATCACCCGTATGTTGTAGTCAGTGGGTACAGGATTGGGAAAACGTCGCAGAAGTTGGCCAACAATTATACAGCGGACATTATACGACTGTATTAAAAATTGTGCAAATGATAATATATCACGAGCAAGTAACTAAAGGTTACAATCAGGCTGTGACAGATCGTTACCCGCAACTGTAAAAACGTTGCATCGGGGCAGTATGTAGTGACGGCATGTAGTTCGGGCTGAATTGATCTTGGCCCCGGGCGTACAGTTGCACCGGACAAGCCGTGGAAAACCGTTTGAATGACCGTACCATCAAGCCCTAAATTTAGCCACGGTCGCGGGTTCGAGGAAACAAAACGGTCTAGGTAGGCGATAAAAGAGTGTCCTAGTACGAAAACAACAGATACCATAATGACATAGAAGCACTCTAAATTATACAAACCGTGATTATTTTCAGAACGGAGAAGGAACGTCTACCACAAATACCAGATACAAAAATAGGCCCCAGCCCCGACGCTGGTGACAAACGTTGCTATGGCAGCACGCGCACGGTTTCGTCATCTGTGACGTTGTCCAGCCATCCCTCTCCATGTGTGGAAAATAACTCCACTTGTTCAGAATTTAGTATACAAGTTAATAAAGAGTCATAAACATGCTACTCACATAAATATCATTATTTGCAATAATATTCCTTTTTATAAACAATGCATGATATACGTTTTTTGACCAATGTATCGCGGAAATAAATTTCTTACGATAGATGACGCTAAATCACGACTAGAAATGTGAGCCGTCTTAGGCCATTGCCTGTTAATCGAGTTGTCTCCCTTCATTCGAAGAGTTTTCTTCCACAGAGTCTGTGCGCGCAACTCCGGAAGTTGGGCTCGATTGTAAACATTGGCTAGCTAAGATTCATAGCGCCTCCCTTCCCTCACCGCTATGCCGACGACAAATACATTTCTCTGGTGGTAATTCGAACATCCCCATGGCGCACTTATTATTACCTTTGCGCCCTATTGGACCTTCATTAACTTGAGAAAAGGGGCCGCCATGAATAAAAATACCATAATCGATGTTGTGATCATCATCCCCTGTATACACGGGGTCTATTATGACGGAAATGCCCATCTTCTTGACCCTCGATTTCAGGTGATTTTGAGGCTCCATAGGGATAATTTTAACGTCTGTAATTAATTTTTGACCGACGAATGGCCATTTAGTCTGCCATTTCTGTATTTTTATTCATGGCGGCCCATTTTCTCAAGTTAATGAAGGTCCATTAGGGCGCAAATGTAATAATAAGTGCGCCATAGAGATGTTCGAGTTACCACCAGGGAAATGTATTTGTCGTCGGCATAGCGGTGAGGGAAGGGAGACGCTATGAATCTTAGCTAAACATTGGCAAGCTATGTATACGGTTTGATATTTTTGAAACATCATGTCTTGCCGGCATCATTGAAAAAATGTTGACCGCTTGTCTTTTGCCGGAAACATGCCTATGTATACTATGATTGTCTTTTTGAATTTGGTGCTAATATGGAATAGGTCTTTGGATTATGGACGTGGATATTCTCTAATGAACGACGGCTGAATTATGAATGACGGACCAGACGCTTGTAATTATTACAATATGCAGATGGCGCTGCTGAATTATAACATTCAACCGTCAGCAGCGCCATCTGTACATTTCAAGTGTACAGTCGAATATATCTATAGGCCAAAAATCATCATTTAGTCTTGAAATCTCGTCGATAAGGCTTGGACGTTATCTACTCTGTAGCTTTCACGAGCGCTTTCCCGGACGTTTCAGTGTTTCGTAGAAATTGTTATACTTTTGTTCACAGTCTGATCTATTCTGCCGTCTTCATTCTGACAATGTCAATTCTGAAATATTTTTCTCGTCAATCTCGCCAACCTTCTGTCGGCGAAGGGGTTGACGATTCGCCCTCTGTTAACGCTGATCACAGGTTATAAATATTTGGTAATTTCTGAATATATCGAAACAGAGCTGATGATGGCGGGAATATCTTTAAATGGGACGTGATTTTCAGTGATAAATAGACTTTGTAAATGTTTTATTTGAACTCGCATTTTCAACATTTTATCAAGCATAATAATATGGTATTTTATGTGCCAGAAATGACTCGGAATACATCTCCTGCAATCTAGGACCCCGGAGCTTCCGGGACCTAGGCGGCCCCTGGACTCTCGTCTAATTCTGCCGTGATCGTTGGTCGGAGCAATCTGAAATTGCTTCCGCCGCCCCTTCTCTTATGGCAATAGGCCTATAACGTTAATTAATTCAGAAATGTGACGAAAATGAAATATCGCGATATTGGCTTTAACAGGGGCTAGAAATACAATTTAAAAAGCATTGGAAAGCCATCATCTTGCTCTTTCTTGTAGAATTCATCATGTCAGGTGACAGAATTAATCATATTTTTTGTGCAAGTCCTTACCTAGATCAAATCATCTTACTATTATATGAAAGGATCATTATGATTACATTTATGATAATTTTCGCATCTTCAGTTCGAGAATAGTCGAGTTATCATTGATTAAATTATGTCCATTACTAAAGAGATAGGGAAGAGTGAATGAATTTACCACTAGGCGAACCTCGCCTCAGTGAACCGGTGCTATCATCTTCACATATCCAACTCGAAAGCTATACGGTACATGTTGCCTCGGCTGAATATCGCCGGATGTAGTCAGACAGTGATTTGCACGTGCAATTTCGTCTATGTTTTTCTGGAGTTTTAGGCTAGTGTCATTCCAGATTTTTGTGTAGTATTTTTCGCGAACGTTTTTGGCATCTGTGCATGCTGAGATTTTGAGTTGATTCGTTAGATTTTCGCTTTTCCCGGCGGTTTTTGTCTGTATTCAACCAGAACCCCATTTTCCTTGTGTAGGTAGATGGCGCTGTGTTGAATGTAGCACGGTCATACGGGGCTTTTGGGTCTTCAAAGCCGCTGTCGATATATAGTCCCGGCTATTTGTAAACTGTTGACAACTTTATTTGTTCGAATTAATCTTTTCTGGAGCTTCCTGGGTGGGAGTTTATAATTAATAATTATTTTTTTTAGTGCTATGAAAATCAAACTATAATTAATAATTATTTTTTTAGTGCTATGAAAATCAAACTGTGATAGTTCACCATTTTCCGTGTGTAGGTAGATGGCGCTGTATTGACTATACCACTATCATACGGGGTCTTTGTAAAACTGTTACTATTTTATTGTTTGTTTGTTTGTTCTAATTAATCTTTTCTGGAGCTCCCCGAGTTGAAGTCTATAATTATTTGTTAAAGTGTTATGGCAAACAAACTGTTAGAGAGGTCACTGAGCCTTAGAATTTTGGGGCTGAATGCCGCTAAACCGATTGATATTTGGCGTGATTTAAAAGGGTCTGTCGGATCAGGGTCGAAAGTAGCTCCGGTGTAGCCTTGTTCCATTCGGCGCAAAGGTAATAATAAGTGCGCCATGGAGATGTTCGAGTTACCACCAGGGAAATGTATTTGTCGTCGGCATAGTGTTGAGGGAAAGGAGACGCTATGAATCTTAGCTAGCCAGAGATGTTCTCTCAAACGGTATCTTGGATTTTCAAGATCAGTGCGGCCACTTTGAGGAGATTGCACCCAAGAAAGTACTTGTCAAAACAAAGTGCCCTGTGGAGATACCACACACTGGCATCAGACATATTTTTGAGAAATATGGTAAAGCTCGTGACATTTCTCACGAGTACTGTACTTTTTACAGAGATTTCAAAACTGGGAGTAGGAAGGTTAGCTAAATAATATATAGCCCTCACGAGTATGAGGGCTATAGGTCGGCCCAGTCACCTCCAGCGAGGGTTTTAGATAATTTTATTACGAATCACCCACCTCTGAAACTGCCGTACATCTAATCTCTATCCCCTCCTGCGCACTACTTTAAAATCTTGCGCACTATTGTGAAATAGTGACGCATATATCGCCGTCTGAATCGTCCAGTCGAAAACTTCAACTCTCTACGCGCCATGTTGGTGACATCACGGTATATGTGTGCTGGCTGTTTGCAATTGAACATGGCGCGTATAAAGTGGAAGTTGTGGACTGGAAAATTCAGACGGCGATATATTCGTTACTATTTCACGATAGTGCGCAAGATTTTAAAATAGTGAGCCGGAGGGGATAGAGATTAGATGTACGGCAGTTGCAGAGGTGGGTGATTCGTAATAAAATTTATCTAAAACCCTCGCTGGAGGTGACTGGGGCCGACCTATAGCCCTCATACTCGTGACGGCTATATTATTTAGCTATAGGAAGGTGTGGATGTCTGGCATCAAATTCCTCTTCCCTCCACTGTCCCTGGGAAAATTGAGCGTATAAGGGACTGGCTAGTCCCCATAAACAGCACAGAGCTAAGGTCGTTTTTGGGACTGGCATCCTATTATCGTCGGCTTGCCCCTGGTTTTGCCTGCATTGTGGCTCCGCTACACCAACTGGTGGCAGAGCATGTACTGCATTAACAAAAGCAGGGAAGAAGGCTGTTAGTGTTACCTGACGCTGATAGCGCAATGAGTAAGTTGAAGCAAAAACTTACGGAGGCCCCAGTGTTAGTCTACCCTCGGTTTGGCCAAGACTTTGTCTTGGAAGCAGATGCTTCCTTGAAGGGTTTGGGAGCATGTCTCTGCCAACGGGATGATGGAGGTAACCTTCATCCCATTGCGTATGCGAGTCGAGGGCTACGCGGGGCAGAGTCCAATAGTGCATCTTACTCTAGTTTTAAACTAGAGCTTCTGGCCCTTAAATGGGCGGTGACAAAGCAATTCCGGGAATATCTATTAGGTTCACATTGTGTGGTTTATACAGATCACAACCCGTTAGCCCATTTGAAGACTGCTAATTTAGGGGTCTGCGAACAGAGGTGGGTGGCTCAACTTGCGCCATTTGATCTTGAAATTAGATACCGGACAGGTCGTTCAAATAAATGTGCCGACGCATTGAGTAGGTGTCCTGCAAATATGTCCGCCGGCAAGAAAGGGTGTCCCCAAATGAACTGTGGATATGGCCCTGTTGGTACAAAGTTGCCAAGTTTTGAACAGCCAGGCCACAAAAAAAGGTAAATGTAAAACTCATAAAAACTCGGGTCTGACAGAAAAAACCGGACTGCTTCACAATATGTGACTGGAATTCAATCCAATACAGATAAGACATCTCCCGTTACTGAAAACTCCGCCGGTGTCACAATGAACGCGCAGGAATTCGAACAACCTAAAAGCGTTGGCGATAGTATTTGGTCAATTGTAGGACCGGATGGCAAGACCTAAAAGAAGAATTCTAAGCGTAGACAACGGAAAACTAAAAAGAGCTCAGAGGAAGCAGAAAATGCACCCAACAGCTCAAACAGATTTTCAGCTCTCTCTGAGGATGATGATGTTGATAATTCCTTGATATTCCTGGTCCACCGCCCCCCCCCCCCTCCAAGAGGAATAGGGTAGATGAAAGTCCGGAGAGTTTACTTCATAATCAGCAGTCTAAAAGAAAATGAGTATGAGAGGATTGTAGATTTAGAAACACTTCAAATTTTTGGTTCTCTGTCCGGGGTGGAGAAAGACAGCGTTGTCAAATAGTCAAATGCCCGTCAATGTTGCTACTGCACTTGATGTAGACGACAGTCGTAATGAACAGTCACTTGCGTGTTCGGATGCTGTTATCGAAACCGAGCTAAAATAAATTCTAGAAATAAACTACCCTTGGTAGATGTACATTCTAGTGGTAACTCGAACTTCACCCCAGATGATGATGTAAGGGCTAAGCTCGCCAAAGATGATGTTAGAAATGAACTACCCTCAGTAGATGCACCTGTGCATTCTGGTGGTGACTTGAACTTCACCCCAGATGAAAATGTGTTTGCTGAGCTCGCCAGAGATGATTCTAGAAATGAGCTGCCCTCAGTGGATGAAGGAGGTGAAGATGGAAGATTTTGGCTTTATTTCTGAAACGGATACACCTGTGAATTTCGCTCCCGATGATGATGTGTTCGATGAGTTCACTAGTGATGAAGCTAGCAACGATAAACTCATGGAAGGTGAAGGGGAAGTTGATAACTTCATTCTCAAAACAAATATACCTATAACCTCTCCTTAAGTTCGTTAAGCACATGGATCAATTTTGTGATAATAAGCGATCCGGCAAGACTTCCTTAAACCAGAGGTCGAAAAAGAAATGTGAACGGAAGAGAGAACAAGAAATTTATGGAAATAGAAACAAAGATATGCAGCAGTTACGAGAAGAGCAGAAAAAAGTACAGAACAGCCAAAGGAAAAAACCTTCAATTAAACGTTCATAATGACTAATTTAACACTCTATTTCCTAGTGTGTGTACTCGTGTGTTATTTCTTCGTATAGACTAAAAATAGCTCAGTCTCCAACCCTCCTCTAATGGAACTGCAGATGAGTTTGGCCAAATTTACATGAGCTTCAGTTGTTAACTCCGGATTATGAACCCGTAACTCTCTGTTTGAATGAAACTTTTCTCAAAGAAGCAGATAAAAATAAATTTGAATTACGGCAACATACAATGATATCATTCCTATGCTTTGCAAGAGCATGGAAAGGCTACAGGCGGCTCTTCAACATTGGTTAAAATGGGTGTTTTGCATAGTCCTATTGATTTGAAGACCGATTTACAAGCTGTAGTAGTCCGCCTTACTTTGAATTCTGTATTCACAGTATGAACGGTGTACATAATACCTTCATCTGGAGGTCTCTGTCTTACCTAGTGAACTTCGAATCTTTACGATCAGCTCCCTAAACCTTGTTTATTGATGGGTGATTTTAACGGCCGTAAACTTTTGGGATAAAGAAGAGAATTGTAAAGGAAAAGTTCTTGAAGATTTTATATCAAATAATTCTTTGTGTTTTTTTAATGATGGTTCTTATACACATTTTCCCACATCTCATGAAACCTATCCAGCTTTAGATATCTCACTTTGCGACCTATCTGTACTCGAAGAATTTACTTGGTCCGTTCATGATGGTCTTTGTGGAAGTGATCACTTTCCCACAGTTTTAAAAGCTGTTCATTCAGCTCATGACCCCCTTTTAACAAGGTATAATTTCAAAAAGCTAATTGGTCAAAATTTGGAAAGCTTTATTCACAAGAACTACAAGCTGTTTCTTTGATGCTCCAGATCCTATACAGTTATTCTCAGATATGCTAATTGAAATTGCTATCCAAACCGTCCTTACATCTTCTGGAGTTGCACATATTAAAAAAACGATGGTTTAATTCTTACTACAAGGAAACGTTGGAAGAAAGCTGAACGGTGTTTCCGCCGCCAAATTCTGAAATGTTGAAAGATCTCAGAGTTACTAATGCTAAAGCTCCTAGAACCATGAAACAGAACAAACCTGATTCTTGGAAAAAATGTTTCTAAGACCAATACACATACTCCTATAACAAACGTTTTGAATATGATCCAAAGAATAAAAGGTAAAAGATCCCAAGTCTAGTGTTCATCTCAACGATGGAACCAGAGTAGAGATTGCAAATAAGCTAGTCGAAACAATTGCCGAAAATTCTTCGTCAGATAATTATGTACCGAAAGTTTCCAGAAAAGAGAAGAGCAAAATGAAACTAGAGGTTCCGCTTTGACCCTTGAGTTGCCGCTCCGGCATGAAGCCTATGCTGGTTGTTTTTTAAGCAAAAACGTCTCCCCCAACCTCTCACCTTGCCTTGAGTGGGCACATAATTTAAGGGGAAGTGCTATAAAATGAATGTAGCAATAGGTATCCTAAACAAAGCTGCGCATCTAAAAATATTAATTACCAAGTGGCGATTTTCATAGTTGCAGTAACCCAGTGAGGAATCGGGATTTATATAGCAATGAGTGGATTGCCGACATCTACAGCGTCCAACCAATGTGAAATACATGTAATTGTGAAGCATCAACTATTTCGAAACTATCACATTATAGGAAAGATGCAAAACCTACAAAAGCCACACCTATAGTATACATGCTGTACCGTATAGAAGTTTCATGCATCTGCCTTGAGTAGTTTCCAAGATATGGAGTGAACAAAAATTGGACAGACAGATAAGCACATTTTACATGGACCCACGCAAGCACTAGCTCACACCAAAACCTGATTAGATCATAAGGCCATTTCAATGAAGCTTCCGTCCAAGTTTGGTGAAATTTCATCCAGTAGTTCTCTCTCTCTCTCTCTCTCCTTGTAGAAAAGAGTAGTCCTGTACATACATGTAACAAAGCTGGACATCAGAAACAGATGGATGCACGCAAACAAACAAAAACCTGATCAGATGAGGAGGCCATCACGATAAAGCTGCCATCCAAGTTCGGGGAAATTCCATCCATTAGTTCTTCAGATATTCTACAGACAAATAAGGCTTGTCTATACATGTACAAGTAGACAGACGGATGAACACCAAAAGCGCGCACACCAAAACATAATAAGATGCGGAGGCCATTCCAATAAAGATTCCACCCAAGTCTGGTGAAGTTCACCAGAGGCCATCACGATGAAGCTGCCATCCAAGTTTGGGGAAATTCCGTCCAGTAGTTTTCCAGATATCTTACAGACAAGGCCTGTCTATACATGCATAAGTAGATGGACAGGCAGACAAACAACATATCCAGACGAACGCATGCATGCATACCGAAACCTAATCAGATGAGCCCATTGCAATGAAGCTTGGCGAAATTCCGTGGCGTAGTTCTCCAGATATCTCGCAGACAAGGCTTGTATATACATGTACAAGTAGATGGACGGACGGATGGACACGAACGAACGCTCGCACACACACACCAAAATCTAATCAGACGAGGGGCTATCCCAATGAAGCTTCCATCCAAGTTTGGTGAAATTCCGTCGAGTAGTTCTCCAGATATCTTGCAGACAAGGTCTGTATATACATATACATGTACAAGTACATGGACAGACGGACGGACACCGAACATGGACGAACGCACACACAAACCAAAACCTAATCAGATGAGAGGGCTATCCCAATAGAGCTTCCATCCAAGTTTGGTGAACTTCCATCCAGTAGTTCTCAAGATATCTTGCCGACAAGGCCTGTATATACATGCACAAGTAGATGGACGGACGGACGGACACCGGACACGGATGAACGCATGCACACACACCAAAGCCTAATCAAATGAGGGGGCTATCCCAATGAAGCTTCCATCCAAGTTGGGTGAAATTCCGTCCAGTAGTTCTCAAGATATCTTGCAGACAAGGCCTGTATATACATGTACAAGTAGATGGACGGACACCGGACACGGATGAATGCACGCACACACACCAAAACCTAATCAAATGAGGGGGCTATCCCAATGAAGTTTCCATCCAAGTTTAGTGAAATTTCATCCAGTAGTTCTCAAGATATCTTGCAGACAAGGCAAGGGAACGGACAGACATCCATCCAGACATACATCCAGACAGACAACACAAACACTAGATGCGAGACAATTAAATTCCCCTCTGGTAACCATGAAGGCTATAACGCTATGTTTACAATTGGGGAACTTCATGCTTCTCTCTCGATAGCTAATGATTCTGCTGCAGGCCCTGATAATATCCATTATCAACTTTTGAAACATCTACCCGAATCTTCCCTAGAAATTCTATTAAGCATATTCAACAGACTTTGGACAAGAGAAGACTTTCAACCATCATGGCATAATGCCATAGTTATACCAGTACCAAAGCCTGGCCGTAACCACACAGACCCTGGCAATTATCGTCCGATTTCACCGACTAGCTGTGTTTGTAAAAGAATGGAACGCATGATAAATGATCGCCTTGTTTGTTAACAAGAAACTGAAAAGAAACTTACTGATATTCAAGCTGATTTCCGTAAAAGTAGAAGTACCATTGACCATTTAGTCAGATTAGATTTTTTGTCAAGAATGCTTTCGCCAAGAATGAACATGTAGTTTCCATCTTTTTTGATTTGGAAAAAGCCTATGATACTACCTGAAAATACGGGATTCTAAAAGACCGTCACACTATGCGATTAAAGGGCTGTTTACCCATTTCATATCCAACTTTTCTAATGACAGACGATTCCAAGTTTGTTTGGGTACAACCATGTCTGATCATTTTGACCAAGATCAAGGTGTCCCACAGGGCAGTATTTTGTCTACTACTCTGTTTATTAGAAGATCAACAGCTTGGCGGAAGTTTTGAATAAATCAATTGATGGTTCACTCTTTGTAAACGATTTCATGCAGTGGAAAAAGTATGCGCATTGTATTGACTTTGAATAGAATTGGAATGGTGTCTAGAAAATGGCTTCAAATTCTCCAGAATTAAGAGAAATTGTATACACTTCTGCAGAAAATATTTCCAACACAAAAACCCAGTACTAACATTAAATGGAACTGAGATCAAAGTGGTAAAAGAGGTCACATTCTTATGAATGTTGTTTGCTAACACTGAAATCGCATAAAAATGGCTTGAAAATCAAGTGCATGAAAGGTCTTGATTTGTTGAAGGTATTTGCCAAATATAAGTGGGAAGGAGATCACCAAACACTTCTCCATTTATATCGATCTATTATTCGTTCCAAACTTGATAATGGCTCTATTGTTTACAACGGTACAAGGAAGTCATACTTGGCAAAGCTAGATCCTCTTTTCCATCAAGGACTAAGACTTTGACCTGAAGCGTTCAGAACATCTCCAAAAGAAAGCTTATGTCGAAGCAGATGAATTTCCTTTAGAACTTCGAAGAATTAAACGATCACTGCAATATATCACAACATTGCGACCAATCCCTCGAATCCTGCATATAGCTGTGTTTTCAAACCTCAGTTCGCGGATCTCTATTTGAAGAAACCCTCCATTATTCCACCTCTTGGACTTCGTATGAAACCACACATTTTAGCTGCTGGTATTAAGCTCAGTCATATTTTACCTAACAAGCTCTTAAAAACTCCACTATGGCAGTTAGCTCAACCAGAAGTAGATATTTCCCTAACGAAATATAAAAAAGGCAGACACGAGCCAGCTCGTGTATACACAAGAATTTGGTCTACTGGGAGAGAAATACAGATCGCATCAGGCTATTTATACAGATGGATCTAAATATGGCGAGGGCTACTATCTTTAGTTCCAAAACTAAAACCTGTCGACTAACAGGTAAAAGTTCGATATTCACTGCAGAATCAAAAGCTATATTGTTGGCTTTAGAAGGTATTGGGTCCACTAAAAGGAAAAAATGTCATATTCTCAGATTCACCGTCATGCCTCCAAGCGATTAAAAGTTGAACTTCGACTCATCGCACTATCTTGAGTATACTACAACTACATGACTAGATTTGATCAACCGATTGGTATTGTGTTTTGTTGGTTCCACGTTGACATCACAGGTAATACTGCGGCTGATAGGATGGCTAAGGCAGCACTAGATGATGGGCCTGATCCTGTTGGAATCCCATACAGCAATTTCAAAGCCCCCATCTGTACTTATGTGAGATGGCTGTTTCAATCTTTAAGGGATGCTGTGAATAATAACAAACTTCACGAGTTCAAAAAACTGTAGGCTATACCCATCTGAACAGCCAGAAACGTTCCGATCAAACCCTGATCAGGCGACATAGAATCGGCCATACACGATTAACTAATGAACATTTACTAAAACCAGTCATATTCTTATCGAATGCATAGATTTTATGATTGTAAGAGATGTTTTTTATCGAGCGACTACTTTGGAAGATCTTTTTAGTCGGGTGAGGGAGGATTGCATCTTGGGTTATTTGAGAGAAATCTGTTTGTTACATAAGTTTTAGTGTGTGTATGTTTTAATGCGTTGGATTACTAAGTTATTGGCTTGAGCACTTAGAATTTTGTTTGATCTTCGCTATATTGCTGAACGCGACATTAAACCGTAATTCTCTCTCTCTCTCTGAATATCGCCCATTTCCCTTCAGAATACGGTCTGGTGATGTCATATCTTTATAAATATTATGTTCTCCATATTAGAAGTACCCTGTTTGACCCCTTCAAAATTAATTGTCTACTCTCTAGTATATAAACATTTCCCATTTTAAACGTAATACAATCACCGCTTGTCATCAATGGAGATCAAAGAAAATCATCGCTCTTCAGTGTGAACAAATTTACCCTATTCACTAGGCCAAAGGAAGTGACGGAACATTAGTGTAGTATTTAACTTGAAATGTGAAGATGTGTGCTATCAGCGCAGCTCTTTGCTAACTTGAATTCTGGGGATTACATTTATCGGGATTTCAGAGCTCCAAACGCCCTCTCGACGATAGAACGGATGGTTTTGAAGGAGAAGTTATATCTCTTGTCACTGCGGGTGGTAGGCAGTCTCAAGGAGGTGAGGATCCACGGCCGCAGTGGATATCCGGGGTCGCCCAGAACTCACCCATCCACATCTCGCTCAATCTTTGTAGCGATACTACTGTTTCCCCCAAATGAAGGCATCGTGGACACACACTGGCCACTTACAAACCATTTCAGTATAGCTGAAAGACAAATAATTATTTTCCATTCAATGAAATTGTTAATTAATTAAAAAAAACAGAGCTAGTTGGCTGATCACAAAATAAGGGAATGTATAGGAATTTGACTCATGGATGCTATGTCTGCAGCCACTCTAAATTACGTGGTCACTTAGCTTCCTTAAAGTGAAGAACAGGCACATGGGACAAGTATTTTGGTTTTGGAGAACAAAGATATTCATTTCATGCTTTCGAACTGAGAATTATGTTGGGATAGTATGACTTATGCGGAAAAATAGTAAATAATAAATAAATATGAAAATATTGAGAGAAAAAATGTAGTGGACGAAATAATGTTCAGGAAAGTAGAAATCAAGTGTGATCAGCCAAATTGATCAATTGATGCTCCATATATTATAACCCTTCGGTTTAGAGAACCAAAATTCAATGCTGGAGATTGTTTTCTTTTTTCTTCACGACATGGATTTTATTTTAGTCGGGCGCTTTTAACGAAAACGATAAAAAGACAAGCATGGGTATATAACAAAAATTCCCGGCGAATTGACACCATCTATTTTGGTAAATATTTTGAGATGATTTAACAGGAAATGTTTCTCAAGCTATATATGTCTGAAACGGGTATCTCCGGCCATCGGATATATATTGGCGATTAATTTCTGATATATGTGCAGTTTACATGAGTCAGTATAGCCAGTGCGTCGGCACTTGACGTCACTAACCAATTTCCGCGCAAAGTAGTTATGAAAATGATATATACCCCAAGCATTTGAAGTTAATATAATGGTCTGTCATCACGTGCATACTGTTCTACTAGTTTGGCAGGTAGAGGTGGGTCAATCCATCGACTGCTGGTATTTGTGCTTCTTCCAAATTACTACCTTACTGTCTATTTCCATGGTTATTCTGAATTTCACCCATTCAGAATCCCATGAATGATTACCTCAAAAACGAGAAGAGAAAAATGAAATTAAATTCCCCTCCGGTAACCATGAAGGCTATAACGCTATGTTCACAATTGAAGAACTTCATGCTTCTCTCACAAAAGCTAACGATTCTGCTGCAGGCCCTGATAATATTCATTATCAGCTTTTGAAACATCTACCGGAATCTTCTCTAGAAATCCTATTACGCATATTCAATAGACTGGACAAGAGAAGACTTTCCTCCGTCATGGCATAATGCCATAATTATACCAGTATCAAAGCCTGGCCGTGAACATACAGGCCCTGGTAATTATCGTCCGATTTCACTGACTAGCTGTGTCTGCAAAACAATGGAACGCATGATAAATGATCGCCTTGTATGGTACCTGGAAACTGAAAAGAAACTGATATTCAAGCTGGTTTCCGTAAAAATAGAAGTACCATTGATCAGGTCAGGTTAGATTCGTATGTCAAGAATGCTTTCGCCAAGAATGAACATGTGGTTTCTATCTTTTTTGATTTAGAAAAAGCCTATGATACTACATGGAAATACGGGATTCTGAAAGATCTTCAAAATGTGGGATTAAAAGGCCGTTTACCCGTTTTTATTGCCAACTTTTTGAACGATAGACAATTCCAAATTCGTTTGGGTACAACTATGTCTGATAGGCTGCATAGATTTTAAGATTGTAAGAGATACTTTTTATCAAGCAGCTACGCTGGAAGATATTTTTTAGCCCAGTAAAATAAGATCGTATTTTAAATTATTTTAGAGAGATTGGTTTGCGACGTTAAACCTTAATTCTCTCTCTCTCTCTGTTTATTGTTATTTGTTGATGGAATAAATAATTCTCTCACAGTCACGGAGATGTCTTAATGGTTCTTTTTACATTTTTTACATCAGTTTTCCTCATTACTTGCTGCATTTACATCTGTGCAATGAACATGTGGGGGGTGGGGGACAGGCCACCCTGTCCTCTACAGAAAAAAAGCCAAAAAAAATTGCCCTATATATTGCCCTATATCTAAAAAACAATCCTTTGGAGTTGTTATCGGTTTTAAAGTGCCGTCCATCACCCCCACGATATTTTGGAATCCGGCAACTTTGAAAAAACTTCCTTTTGTTTTTCGAATTATGTCTTGAGTGGACGGGAATATTATCTCCTCCATATTTTTGAAATAGCTCGCGACACGTTTGAGATGCATCTTCATGCCGAAGATCGGCTCAAACCGTACAGATCTGCCAGTTCGCTAAAAAATCCTGATTTCGAAAAATAGCGAAGGGCCACTAAACTTGTATATGGTCGGGGATGGATTGCGATCTGCTGGTGGGATGTTCTACATCCTCCCTTACGGGACAGATTTAACTCAGACTCGAGTGGAAGAGTTCACTTAAGTTTTTTTAGAGAGTATACTTATCAGTGACGGTTTTGATCACGAATCCATGGTCACTTGTTCTGCACCCTTCTTTGAAACCAATTTGACACTTAGTGAGTTATCTTGTGTACAATATTTGGTTAAATACTTTAGCAAGCCAACAAGTGAGTGTAATACCTCTGTAATTAGAGGGATCAAGAGGGTTTTTATTCTTATGTATGGGTACAACAGCCCAACTTTTGGGATATATCCCTGTCTTTAGGGTGGATTTAAACAAATTTAATGCAATATCAGTCATGTGAGGTATTGCAGTTTTGATCATCTCATTCATAATACTGTCAATACCCCCAGATTTGTTGTTTTTGAGTTGTTTCAAAGCATCACTCAGTTCAGTTTCAGTGACAAGTGCATCAAGATCAGAAGGGGATAGGTGTTGTTCTAAAGTCGCTTAAGATACCTGTATTTCAGCTTTTCTTGTCTCTTTCATGTTATCACAGTTTTGGTGATGAAGCCCAATAGAGTAATCAGTCCATTTATTCAAATCAATTCTATCACTAAATTCATTAGTTGAGTTTTCATATTTCATTTTTTTCAAAATGTCCCATGCAATAGAGGAATCTTTCTGACAGATTTCATCAAGCTCTTTTAACAGTTTATTTCTATAACTATTTCTAGCGTGATGTACTTTTTTCTGTACACTTTTTGTTTACTGTAAAGTTTACTCTTAATATCTGCGGGTTTAAAGGCGTCGATTAAATTGGTTGTTGAATTTTGTCATTTGTTTCCTGAGATTTTTACACTCACTGTTATACCAAGGTTTGTTTAATTTTCAGGCTGATAGCAGCAGCCGAAATCATGAACATAGATACACAGTTGTCGCCAAATTTTTATCTTTCATTGTTATAATACTTACGTCGATCCAATAGCCTAATGGCTAATGATAATTGTTTATCGACAATAAAAAAATCTTGTATCTGTATCTGTAGGTCGTGTTCAGCACTGCTTAGTTTATCAAGTAATTCCTTTCTGAGCTGTGCCAAGTTGTCAATGATATTTTTTGTGTTTGCACTAGATTTTTCCCAAATATATTTGGGCAGTAGGGGCAAGGAATCAGAATTTTCGGTTGCTTAATCTGTGTTTGTGCAACTCCAAAAACCAGTTTTCAGTATAAGAGAGACCATTTTATCCCCCCCCTCCCCCAATGGATGGATCTGCATATCAATAACATCTGCATACAGCTCAGAACTCACAATAATGTAATCAACAACACTAGCCCCTAAAGAGTTAATAGAGGTAAATTCACCGAAAAGGTCACTCATGGACCTACCATTAAGTAATCGGCAGCTATTTGAGATGCATAGATCAAGAAGTCGTCTACCCATAGGTTTTACAGCAGAATCTCTGGAATTTCTCTGCATGATCGCTAATGTGAAATGTGCATACACGGACATAATTCAGGGATCAACATTATCATCGGCTATATGGTCTATTTGTCTACCTGTCCTAGCAGTTAGATCACCTGTTAATATTACATTATTACATTGCCCTTAGCACTGAAATATACAATTTAATTTCAAATAAACTACTACTGTGTACTTTGCCAAATGATGAGTTTTGTGGTGGTATATAAGCCTCACATAAATAAGAATATCACAATCTATACCAAAGAATTTTTTTGATATTTTTATCCAAAGCGTGGCAGTACTATCAGTGTTGACTGGGGAGATACCTGCAGAATAGCCAGACCACCGGAGTATTTTCTAGCTTTCTGATCCTTTGGTTGGTCATGCCGGCTTTGATAACAAAGCCAGGCATGGAGATATCACAGTCTTTACTGGCATGTGAGTAGTAGTATAAGAGCATTACAGACCACATTGACCTCATTTCAAGGTCACAGAGGTCAAGTGCAGTATAGTTCCGGCAGAAAGACCAAAAGCTACCTCCAATACAGGAGAGTTCCAAATTTGCATATCACGTGACCCAGGTCAAAGGTGTATTCATCCGCGGTGATTCGGTCGCGGGAAAAATCTTCCGCGGAGAAAAAGTAGTCCCTAGATAAAATGGACCGATGGGGTCGAGTGAGGTATCAAAGTGAAGCTTAGGTGAAGGGGCATCTAATGGGCTGGGTGTGGGATTGAACTAGCGGCATTCTGCGCATGCGCGGTGGCCCAAGGGTATGAAAATAGCCGTTTTGGTATCTAGGGGAGCCCCTAATGGTCCGATTGGGTCGAGTGAGGTATCAAAGTGAAGTATATTTTAAGCATGGGTGGGCGCATGTAAATTTTTTCCTGAAAAAATACGGAACTCGGACTTTATCGAAAATTCCGGGAAAATACCTATATGGGGTATGGGGGGTATATAGGTCGCCGGGCTTAACGGGGCTCGCCTATCAATAGAGTTATCTCCCCCTAGTTCCAGGGTGGGTGTATGTAAAAATTTTCCTGAAAAAATACGGAACACGGACTTTACTCTAAATTACGGGAAAAATACAACCTACCAGAACTATAGAATTTAGTGCTGATGTAGCAACATTGTGGGCGCTGTAGTTTTCCAGATAGACATTTTTTCGGTTGTGGTACACGAAATCGAACATTCTAGCCTACCATGTTGTTGTTGTTACGGACATTCGCAATATTTTAAGATACATTTTTCATTGAAAGGACAACTTAGTATATAGTAGGGAAAATTGTCTTACCTTCATTATAACCAGTTTAGTCCCATTCCTGACCATGTGAACACTACATCGGGGAAATTTCATATTGCTGGCATTTTTTATGCGTAGATGTCTGTAGGTGAATGTAAACGCATCAATCCTTGGGCACGTAGCGCGGTTTGCGTAATATATTGAAATCACTGTAAATTACAAGCTCACCCACAACTCAGCCGCCCCTCCATCAAAGTCCAAGTGATAGTCTTTTCAGTTCTACCTAAAGTTTTGTCAAAATTTACACATCATTCACCTAGCATCCATCAACTCTACTAAAACACATCTGCGGGGACATTATTTCGTGTATGCGTATATGGCGCTTGGAGTTATCTCCCTTGATTACACCGATTATTTCAAATTCGGTCAACTAAACCAACATGCCGACTTTTCCACTTTTTCGTGTATTGTGCGGTACCTTCTTGTTAATTTTGTGCTCGCTTAGAAGTCATCCTTTCGGATTAATTGGTTGGCCCTGAAGTTGAACATTGTCCTATATTTGTCCTATATTTTCAGTAAAATGTCCAATATCTGTCCTGCATTTTTAAGAAAAAAGTCCTATATTTCCACTGGACACTAGTTGAAGGCCTGGATTTGGTACCAGCATCAATCTCTCTGAAGTATCTTGGAATTTCCTGTCCTCAGTCTAAATACCGGTTTAATAATGATCGTTACCAGTATGACTGTTTCGAAATTCTATTGCATTTAAATATACATGTGTTATAATTTTCCCTGTTAATCCCGGCTACGAACTGTGGCAGACTAAGAGATTTTGTATGATGGGAAAATATAACGTTGACTCTCAACAATTTATGCTTAGCCTTATTATGACATGTTCCACAACTAGTTTCGTGCTCCACTTCCAAATATCATTCTATGATTTAATATACCCGGTTATTTAAGCTCAAATATCATGTTATAAGGAACTAATTTGGTACTTTGTATATCTCAGTCAGTGCAACCAGGTACGATTAAAAAAATTACTAATTATTTGTTTACCCTGCAGAAATGAGTATTCACATTTATGGCGAGACTGATTAATTTGAACTTGTCGAACCCAAGTATCATAATTTCAGTCATCTTCAGGGATAAATTATAATATAATTGTATTCGTACATTTTGAAATTACAATACATATAAGGAAATTTGAGTATTTGAATTGAATCGTTCTCCAGTCCTATGGTCGTATATGCTTATCTTTTAATCTTGATTCGAGTGAGAATCGAGCCAGTATTTTTCGGATGGGTGTTTCACAATGTAGGAGTATAATTATGTTCTAATTTATGGCTAAAGATGGCTGCAATTGTCTCTTATTTTCCATCAATTTCGGATTCTCCAATGTAGTGTAAACTAGTTCTTTAATTTCGTCTGTTTGTATTTTTGTTGTTCATGTAATCAATTATTAGATTGTGTTTATTCAGCAAAACTGAGCCCGAGAAGTGTAAATATTATGCAATGTTTGCGTTGGATTTTTCACAAGTTGCTGTTTGTACAGCATAAGTGTTCTTTCAGTAAAACATGCGTATGGCGCTTGGAGTTATCTTCCTTGATTAGACGATTATTTCAAATTCGATCAACTAAAAAAACAAGCCGACTTTTCCACTTTTTCATGTATTGTGTGGGACCTTCTTGTTAATTTGTGCTCGCTTAGAAGTCATCCTTTCGGATTAATTGGTTGGCCCTGAAAAGGGTCGTTGAAAAGTGGAAGAGTAGCTTACTCTTCCAACACTTGGATAAGGTCTTCTGGCCTCATGGTCCGTCGTTTCCCGCCCATGGCGTACCTGTTGGCCCGTTCGAACATCTCGATGATGAAACATTCGCTGGCCTCCTGAAGAGCGATGACCGCCGAGCTCTGGAACCGAAGATCGGTCTTGTAATTTTCGGCAATTTGTTGCACGATGCGTTGGAATGGGAGCTTCCTTATGAGAAGCTCCGCATTCTTAGTGTATCGGCTGATTTCCCGTAGGGCAGTGGTTCCAGGTCTGTATCTGTATCCCATATTTTGAAGATCTTTCAGAATCCCGTATTTCGATGTAGTATCATAGGCTTTTTCTAAATCAAAAAAGATAGAAACCACATGTTCATTCTTGTCGAAAGCATTCTTAACATACGAATCCAATCTGACTAAATGACCAATGGTACTTCTATTTTTACAGAAACCTGCTTGAATATCAGTAAGTTACTTTTCAGTTTCCAGGTACCAAACAAGGCGATCATTTATCATGCGTTTCATTGTTTTGCTGACATAGCTAGTCAGTGAAATCGGACGATAATTACCAGGGTGTGTATGGTCTCAGACAGGCTTTGGTACTGGTATAACTATGGCATTATGCCATGACAGAGGGAAGTGTTCTCTTGTCCAAAGTCTATTGAATCTGCGTAATAGGATTTCTGGAGAAGATTCCGGTAGATGTTTCAAAAGCTGTTAATGAAATTACCAGGGCCTGCAACAGAATCGTTAGCTTTCATGAGAGAAGCATGAAGTTCTTCAATTGTGAACGTATCGTTATAGCCTTCATGGTTACCAGAGGGGAACTTAATTTCAGTTTTCTCTTCTCTTTTTTGGAAACTTTGACATTTAGGAACATAATTTTTTAACGAAGAGTTTTTGGCAATTGTTTCGCCTAATTTATTTGCAATTTCTACTCTGTAAGTAATCACCTGGTTTCCCTTGTTGAGATGATGAACGCTGAACTTGGAGCTTTTACCTTTATTCTTTGGATCATATTCCAAACTTTTGCTATAGGAGTATATGTATTGATCTTAGAAACATAATTTTTTTCCAAGAATCGCGTTTATTCTGTTTCATGATTCTACGAGTTTTAGCTCTTGTCGGCATATCTGAGAATAACTGTATAGGATCAGGAACATCAGCGAAGGAGCTGCTTTTAGAACAAAGCTTTTCAAACTCGGGCAAGTTTGCTTTCTTGAAATTAAACCTTGTGAAATGAGAGTCATCAGCTGAATGAACAGCTTTTAGGACAGTGGGGAAGTGATCACTTCCACAAAGGTCATCATGAACAGACCAAGAAAATTGTTTAAGAATAGGAAGGTCGCAAAGTGAGATATCTAATGCGGAATAGGTTCCATGAGCCGAGGACAAATGTGTATAAGAACCATCATTAAAAATAAACAGAATTATTTGATATAAATTTTTTAAGAATTTTACTTTTACAATTGTCTTCATTATCCCAGAGGATATTATGACCGTTAAAATCACCCATCATTAAACAAGGTTTCGGGAGCTGATCGTAAAGATCCTGAAGTTCACTAAGCCGGAGACTACCAGAAGAAGGTATATGCACTGTGTATAATGTGAAAACAGAATTCAAGGTAATACGAACTGCTACAGCTTGTAAATCTGTCACTAAATCAACAGGACTGTGTAAAACACCCATTTTAATCAATAATGAAGAACCGCCTGTAGCTTTTCCATTTTCGTCTAAAGCGTAGGAATGATAAGGTGTGTATTGGTGAAATTTAAATTTATCTTTGTCTGCTTTCTTCAGAAGGTCTCATTGACACGAAAAGCTGATGGTTCATAATCTTGAGTGAATAATTGGAGTTCTTTCAAATTTGGCCAAACTCCTCTGCAATTCCACTGAATGATAGTTGGTGACAGCCATTTTTAGTCTGTATAAAGAAATGAAATGCAAAACTGCCCAAGCCAAGATATATAAGGTTAACTTATCGAAGGTAGTTTTATTTTGTGTAATTCTTTTTGACCTTTCTTTTTATTTTTCATTAGCTCTCTCTCTTCTTTTTCACTTTTTTCTCTTATAAACATATCTCTCTCTTGTCTCAAGTCTTTCGACCGTTGGTTCAAGGAAGTCTCGCCTTCAATGGACGTTCATTACAATCAACACACTCTTCATCCGAGAGCATAGTTGATTCGACGGCCGGAGTGGAGGTAGCATCGACTATTTTAGACTCTTTGTCGGTTTCGATATCTAGGGTTTTCTCCTTCTCTTTTTCCTGATTCGGTGTAGTTTTATTACTACAAGACTGTTGATTACTTTCTTCCTCTGTGAATTCATTCATAATTTCCTCATTTGGTGTAAAGTTTACATCTACACCAGGGTGAATAGAATTAATGAACGAATCAGACTGCACAGGTGCATCCTGACCTAACATACGGCCAGTATCCGGTAAGTTGTCACTCCCCAATTCACAGATGAAGTAACATCTCCTGGAGTCAGTGCGATGTCAACACCCCCAGTACGATCAGAAGGCGACGTCCGATCATTGCAGACCTCACTATCACTGACAATATCCCCATCCTCCGAACCACAATCTTCCTCCATCTCGTCGGGGAGCAACGCGTTCTCGTTCTCTTATGTGGGTTTCTCGTTTCCACCGGCAGAGTCGATCGTCTGATAACCGATGTCATTTGTTTTTCCTTTGATGGTCTTGCCATCAGGACCTTTGTTTTTCCTTTCATGGCCTTGCCATCAGGACCCACAGTGTTCCGCACGTCCACCGCTTCACCTTGAGGCTCTCTAGCTGATAGATGCTTTCTCCGCCTGAGAGCCTCTGCATAAAGTTCTTTTCGAACTTCTGTGGGGGAACAGGATGCAGACTCCAGGAATCATCTCTTTCATTGTTAGCTACGGTATCTCTAGGAACCTTTTTGAACTTTGGACAGGGTTTTTTTTAAGTGTCCTTCCTGATGACAAATTATGCATTTAAATTTCAAAGGACACTTCGAGTTCATGTGATATTTTGATCCACAAGTATAACAGGAAGCATCATATCTCCAACTAAAATAGAAGAAGAAAGCGTACGTTTCAATCTCGATATCCAAATTCTTCGAACTCCTGTCTCAAACTATCTATCAACGAATAAAACTCTTTTTGTATAGAGAGAACATCACCATAGAACTCAAAAGTTCTAGTCGCAGAATCCGGGAAATCGCATGGTCCTTTCATCTTTACTAGCCATTTCCCTGAATCTATTTCCTCAAAATGACCACGTTGATCTCCAACGCGAATGCCTTCCAGCATTAGGCGAATTTTAGGAATTTCAGTTGCTAGTGTGACGTTCCACAGGGTATTTGAAACTACAAATAGTGACACGACGCACACACCTCAAAAGCGTGCTCTCCCACAGAGTAAACATTGACTACTCCCCGAGAGAGCCTCACTCCAAAGGTGTATACTATAACCATTACAACAATACACTAGAACCTCAGGTCCAGGCAGAAAAATAGCCCAGTTACCGGGTGACGCCGAGGAACAAAGCAACAGAGAACAAATACTCGCGTAAACCTTTTGTTCTGAGGGTCAGCCTACAGCATACACCTTCACGAATTACATGTATTTAGCCCAGCTCGATATACACAGATATCTGCAAATCGACCTAAGCCAAGCTGAACGAAAATCGAATCAACTAATCAAACCAACAAGGAAATATATACACCAGCAGAATTCGGAATATTTACAGACAGCGAACAAATAGGAAAGAAGAGAGAAACAGGAAAAATACCGCCGACCCTCTCAGTCACAAAGACCGAGACGGTAGTAATGGCAGACCTCTGACCTCCCAAACCAGGCCGAACTGACAAAGGTAAAAAACGCCCTGGACAGCAAAAAAAATGAGAAATAATTCCAAACGTTCTCCACAGGTACTTGCCAAAAGTATCCACAAAATATATAACACAAAAATCAGAGCTAAGATCAGCTGAAATCCGCAGAATTAGACAAATTAATTTTCTCGGAGTGAAGTGAAAACACGTCCGACTCCCAATCGCTACATCCGGGATCCCTTGGCGCTCATGAACATACACTATGGTCGTAAAGTGTAATGTTCATGAGACTCCACCATCGACAGATACAGCAGGCGAATTTACTATTCATTTTCCTTCTGCTTCATGCGTCTGGATTTGATAATGAAGCATCGGCAGCCCCGGTCCACCGTTAGCGAAGTGTAAAACCGGTAATAAACTGAATGTTGTATATGTAAGCTTTACTGAAGACTATACTACATTCGTGAGATTTCATCTATTTCAAGTCAGTATTTTACCATGGTCACGCTTTTATTTCCAGAATGAGTGACATCACTTTCATTTTTCTAGTCAGTATTTCACCATGGCCACGAGATGTAGTCCATGATACACAGTTTGATATTCCACACAGTATTATTGTGATATTTTCAGCAAAAGTTTAATGCTCACAGTCATGAAATAACATATGGATCGGAAAGTGATATGACGATGTTTAGTTTCGATCATTTTAACATGGTTAGCCTATGAGGTATATCGGCCCAAAGCATTATTATTGTGTTTTCCAGATGACAAGAAGAATAAAATACAATACTGATATTTGACAAATGATGTGTTAATTTAGTTGTTGGAAATCGCTCAGAGTGCATCTCAGGCCATTTAAGGATAGCTATCCCTTTAGAGTGTCAAAATTGGTCTTTTTTTTATTTCTTCATTCAAATATTCACTATTTCACATTTGGTGAGAAAATGAAATCAAAATTATAAATAGAAGTGCTTCAATATTAGGATTAAAAATTTAGTTTCCGGGGCACTGCAACAATTAAACAGATTGCCTTAGCTTGGGCTTGGCTACTATTATTTTTGTCTGTTCAATTTCCCTTTCCAAAGCTCATTTCCGCAGTATTATGGTAAGCTAATTATCTATTAGTCCTACTTATTTACATTAATGTACCCCCTTCTGATCAAAACCATGCAAACATCCTTATTTTTGTTTCTAATTATGACAGTGACACTTCACTCGGACACCCGCCGTGAAGTAATCTACACAGGTGTGAACAAGTTTTAGCAGGTTTTTAAAGTTTAAATTGGACTTTAAACCGACTTGATGAAAAAAACTTAGTGTAATAGTTATCCAGAATAAACAGGAATTCGAGTAGGTCCCATTAGACAGATTAAAAATGTATTTGACAATAGAATTCAAGCAAAAAATAGGGATTAATTCATCAGATGTATAGCTGGACACATTATGCCAGATTTCTAGCTTTTCATTTTTGTACAATATCTGAGATTTAAACGTTTATTTCTCGAAAAGTATCCATGCTACGTTTTTGAAATTTGGCGATGATTGTTATCTATAAGGGGATCTAGTAAACTTTATCTCACTTTTTGTAAGTTCGGATTAGTTTTTTAATTATTCAACTTTCAAGACAAACGACCGTAAAAAAGTACATTTTTTCAATTTATTTTAGTAAAATAGCTATAAAAACAAAACCAGGCAAATATTAAGAAAAATGATGTGGGCTTTCATAAAATATATAGTTTATTATGGTTATCTTGTATATTTATTGATACAGACGACAAATTGTAATGGAGGTGCAAAAACTGCCTCTAGGGGGAAAGCTATCCTTAAGGTCCCAGAGTAGCATAATATAACCCTAAATCTGCATACATTATGTTCAGATTTAATTCCGGGAAAACACTTAGAACGCATCTCCGGCTATCTAGGACACACGAGCTTCCGGGGGCCTAGGCCGCCCCTGGACCGTCGCCTAAAGTGCTATGAAATTCCCATATGGTCTCTCCCATCTCCTGTATTTCCCTGTCTGTTTCTTGTTGTTTTGTACCAATAACTGTGATTCCTTGTGTCATTAAATCCTGGTTTTCATGGAATTTGGCCAGGGCACGATGTATCGCATATATCTCTGTTTTCATTTCCTTCTGTCTGCCAATAACTATTTTCTACAGTTTTTCTATTGCTAACAGCACAGACGTTTCACTCTCCTGCATGATTGTGACAGTGCGGTCTGATGTTTCGACCCGTTCTACCTCTTCAGCTTCAACCACCACCTTGCTAAAATGGCATTCTGGGTCGACGACAGTCCACGGTAATTAAAAAACAAAACATAATAAACAAAATATTTCTTGCATATCAAGAGGCACGTAGACGGATGCTGCAATTCATTCACGGGCCTTCAAGTACCCCCTATGTTTTTCTATATTTCCTATATTTTACTCAAAAACTTCTATATTTCCTATATTTTGGCTTTTTCTCATGAAAACTTTCATCAATGCTCTGTAATGAGTCAAACGGGCATGAGGAAATTAATCTCAAAAAAAAAATTAGGAAAACATTTAAATCTCTCTATGCTGAATCAAACAACAGAACAGATCACCTGGAAAACCCACCACTATGACCGCATTCAATTTCATTCAACACCAGAAAACTACCAAGTTTGGAACATATAATGTAGTACAGACCTAGGTCTTACACTCCTTTATTTCCTATATTTTATTCAGAAAATTCCTATATTTCTCCTATAGTTTTGCAAATATCCTCCTATATTGTCTCCTCAGCTATAGAATCTTTGCCGTGTATGTGGGCGTAGCTGTTGTTCCCTACACGGCTGTAGTTCCTTCCCTTTACATTTCATCCCATGAAGTTTTGAATTCTGAAACGCCTGCGTTTCGGAGATTGAACGGCTGCACATACAAGAACACAGTAGGTTAAAACGAACTAAATGACGTCACTTCCGCCAAAGGCATATCCCGCATTAAATGCTCAGTTGTGTTATTACTGGATAATATCATAACTAACTTTTATTGTGTTTCGCTAACTTAGTAAGTGTCGATTAATTTCTGAAAAAATTGTGACAGTCCCGAGCCTGTGTTCTTTTCAGGGCACAATCAAACGACGATACCCACGTGACCAGCTCAGACGGTTGAAAACGGCTCGTCTCAGAAGGCAGTTTACGTTATCAAAAATCAATTGGACATGAGTGTGGTTTGGTACATACCACGTGAAGTGAGAGGAGTGATAATCAAAAATATCAGTGTGTAGTTCCGGGCTAAAATTCAAGAAGGTCAGTTTTTCAGCGGCGAACTGAACCTGTTTAACCTGGAACGTAATGGGACAAAACTTTAGTTCATTGTTACCTATAGATGTGACATAAAGACGGAGCTTGCTGATTCATATTTCATTCAGTCATCAATGTTTGGCAATATTATCTAATTGGAATAATCAGTATCGATGAAAATGCTGAGCAACTCGTGAGTTTCATACACATGGGGCCCTTTAGGGGAATCCTAGACGATAGACCCGAAATAGGTGTTTTTATCAAAGTTTGTGTATTTCACCCGAGATATGGTGTTCTATATCCACGGCGATCGTAATTTTGCAGTTAATTTTTATCTCGTCCCGTTAGAGGATGCTGAGAAGGGAAGTGCTAGATATCACAGTGGTATAATTACTAAAAATAACTCGAAAAACACACCCCCCCCCTCCCCTCCACAAGCTCGCAATTCCGGGCGGGAGGCAGGGTCATTAGGTTCCGCAGTTTGCTCTAATTATATGAAACAGATGAATATGGACAAAGATTTCAGTCGGAGACAATTTTACGTGAAATTTGCAACAAATTCCCAGGCTGTAATTTCACAAATTCGCTTCTATTTTAGCTCTCCGCGATCTACAAATCACATTTGACTGATGGAGTTATTTCCCTTGATATGCCTGCGATTACATCACTTTCTTTCTTAACTGTCATATAGGACATGGTACACATATATGGGGAATTGTGCCCAGATTACTCCCTAACTTAACCAGAAAGATGTTTTAGCGCATTAGGACTTATATAGTGTAGATGTCAAATTTCACTGATTGCAAAGATGGGGGGTGGGTTACAGAATTAGCTGCAAAATATTTATTCTTTGGAGCTTGGCTAAAATATTACCCTCGGTACTTCTTCAGATATTAACCTATCTGTGGTAAGAGTTTCAAAATTTTCATTCCTTTAGGTTAAAACGAACTAAATGACGTCACTTCCGCCAAAGGTGGATGTTCGTGGTAAGCATATCCCGCATTAAATGCTCAGTTGTGTTATTACTGGATAATATCATAACTAACTTTTATTGTGTTTCGCTAACTTAGTAAGTGTCGATTAATTTCTGAAAAAATTGTGACAGTCCCGAGCCTGTGTTCTTTTCAGGGCACAATCAAACGACGATACCCACGTGACCAGCTCAGACGGTTGAAAACGGCTCGTCTCAGAAGGCAGTTTACGTTATCAAAAATCAATTGGACATGAGTGTGGTTTGGTACATACCACGTGAAGTGGGAGGAGTGGTAATCAAAAACATCAGTGTGTAGTTCCGGGCTAAAGTTCAAGAAGGTCAGTTTTTCAGCGGCGAACTGAACCTGTTTAACCTGGAACGTAATGGGACAAAACTTTAGTTCATTGTTACCTATAGATGTGACATAAAGACGGAGCTTGCTGATTCATATTTCATTCAGTCATCAATGTTTGGCAATATTATCTAATTGGAATAATCAGTATCGATGAAAATGCTGAGCAACTCGTGAGTTTCATACACATGGGGCCCTTTAGGGGAATCCTAGACGATAGACCCGAAATAGGTGTTTTTATCAAAGTTTGTGTATTTCACCCGAGATATGGTGTTCTATATCCACGGCGATCGTAATTTTGCAGTTAATTTTGATCTCGTCCCGTTAGAGGATGCTGAGAAGGGAAGTGCTAGATATCACAGTGGTATAATTACTAAAAATAACTCGAAAAACACCCCCCCCCCCCTCCCCTCCACAAGCTCGCAATTCCGGGCGGGAGGGAGGGTCATTAGGTTCCGCAGTTTGCTCTAATTATATTAAACAGATGAATATGGACAAAGATTTCAGTCGGAGACAATTTTACGTGAAATTTGCAACTGATCTCCCGACCAGTCAGCAAATTTACTCAAATTCCCAGGCTGAAATTTCACAAATTCGCTTCTATTTTAGCTCTCCGCGATCTACAAATCACATTTGACTGATGGAGTTATTTCCCTTGATATGCCTGCGATTACATCACTTTCTTTCTTAACTGTCATATAGGACATGGTACACATATATGGGGAATTGTGCCCAGATTACTCCCTAACTTAACCAGAAAGATGTTTTAGCGCATTAGGACTTATATAGTGTAGATGTCAAATTTCACTGATTGCAAAGATGGGGGGTGGGTTACAGAATTAGCTGCAAAATATTTATTCTTTGGAGCTTGGCTAAAATATTACCCTCGGTACTTCTTCAGATATTAACCTATCTGTGGTATCAAGAGTTTCAAAATTTTCATTCCTTTAGGTTAAAACGAACTAAATGACGTCACTTCCGCCAAAGGTGGATGTTCGTGGTAAGCATATCCCGCATTAAATGCTCAGTTGTGTTATTCCTGGATAATATCATAACTAACTTTTATTGTGTTTCGCTAACTTAGTGTCGATTAATTTCTGAAAAAATTGTGACAGTCGCGAGCCTGTGTTCTCTTCAGGACACAATCAAACGACGATACCCACGTGACCAGCTCAGACGGTTGAAAAATGCTCGTCTCAGAAGGCAGTTTACGTTCTCAAAAATCATTTGGTCATGAGTGTGGTTTGGTACATTTCACGTGAAGTGGGAGGAGTGGTAATCAAAAACATCAGTGTGTAGTTCCAGGCTAAAGTACAAGAAGGTCAGTTTTTCAGGGGCGAACTGAACCTGTTTACCCTGGAACGTAATGGGACAAAACTTTAGTTCATTGTTACCAGTAGCTGGTGATAATAAAATGTACCTCGTTATTCTCCTTGTAGTGTTTTGTCACTTCCCTCCAAGTTAGAACTCTCGGTATTCGCTCATCCTTAAGTTATCATCAATTGTTCAAGATTCTCGGGCATTTGGATAACAGCTGACGGCCATTCAACCGTCAGTCATGTAAACTGACTTTGCCCGGACTTTGCCGGAGATGGCAATGAATGAATGAACACAAGCTGTGGGGCGCATGCGTGATTTTTCGGGCGAGTTCGATGACAGTCCAACGCATATATATAACCCTATATTCGTTATGCTGAGATTCAAAATATGTCAGAAAACTCCGTGAAGGTGTGATTAAAAGATGATATCTCGAGATCGAGGAATTATTAAATGTTGAGAGTTGGCAGGCGGCGAGAAGGACCAATGTAGAGGAAAATGAGGTATAGTTTATTACTATTCCCTGCCGTTTTATTTCGTGTGCAGTTCGGATATTGGACAATGCCATTCGAAGTTCTATGCGTGGGATGTATTGTGTATATGAGTCCCCTGGGCTATAGTCGATTACACAGCCAGGCGAGACTACAGCCATTCCTAGGATAATTTTCTCCTATATTTTCACTGTGAGCCACTTGCAGGCCTGCATTCACATATACGCCCCTAAGAATAGCTTGTATGTCGAAGCAGATGAAATTCCTTTAGAACTTCGAAGAATAAAACTATCACTGCAATATACCACAAAGTGCGTTCAAATCACTCAAATCCTGCATATAACTGCTTTCAAACCTCAATACGTTGCTTTCTATTTAAAGAAACCCTCCGTTATTCCACCTTTTGGAATTCGTATGAAACCACAAATAGTAGCAGCTGGTATTACGGTACGGAGGTAATATTCCGACCACTTTCGGTTACTTTTTCATTAAATGAAATGCAAATTTGTTGGCTTTAAAATCTCATTGATCAACTTAATCTGCGATTTCTGGAGTATTTGGAAATCCCCTTTTCACTTCGTGGTCACGTGATAAGACATACGGCGAGGTACGACTAATCGATAAATTCGGGTACGACAATTTCGGACAGGGTTTTAAAATTTCGGATGCAGGGCTTTGCTCCCCAGAGAGTATTCCAAAAGACCATTTCCAACAGGTTATGGCAATCCATCTTCGTATATTAGCTAATAGTTAATGTAGGAAAGTGTAAAATTTTGAATATTATCATAGGCAAGACTCTGTCGCCTTGTCAAAACCCCTCTGCTATACGTCTATTATCGGTACATTCTTTTCCCTTTGAGAGTGTTAGATTCGACTTTCAATATATTATATATATATGAATTGAATATCATAATTGATAACTGACCATCAACCCCCTGTGCCCCCCCCCCCCCCCACTCGGGTTTATTTGGACTCTTGCATAATGCAACTTTGAGAGATTAGAAATTGTTATATTTTCGCACCTTGAAATAGCTTTGCACCCTATTTCGTGTTCTTCTTTGTCGACTGATTGTCGTCAATCTTGTAGAGCCTTCAAATCTTGTTCCGTCAGTTTTCTAAATCTGCCTGGCTCAACGGAGAATGGCTCGACCTGGACAGATGTGTTGGCTTCTTGGAAGGCTGTGTTCATAGCATTCACGCCGTCATTTGTTGCCGCGGTAATATCTTCGGGTTCAAATTCTTCATCAAACAAAAAGTTTACATCCAAAAAGTTCAAATCAAAATTTCCGTATTCATTCATTTTACCAGAAGTTTTACACGGAACAGCTGTGACCTCAATCAAACAACTTTCAACCCGATGAAGTTTAGCAGACGACAAATTTTACGAGAGATTATAGACACGGAACAGAGTGCAAATGTGTTAGTTTTCTCTAATTATTATCAAAATACGTGGGGAAAAATTGGTATATTTTTTTAAAAAATATTTAAGCAATATTATGTGCGCTATTATCGTCGGATTCACACTGGGGATCCCCCGTCTGGGATTCTCCATGCTATTTATAGCGTAAAAAAGTAGTCCGCTTGAGAGCGTGGTCTAGATATTTTTAGATTCATTGAAGTGTGAACCGAAAAATTCTGCGCTAATCAGCCAAGCAAATTGCCGGATTTACGAACATTACGGGTAGAATTTAATTATTACGCTTTAATTCCATCGTGGACAAACGATCAATGATATTCGATCGCATGTGAAATTTTTCCAGGATAAATGTATCTGGTCAAACAAGGATGATAGCATCATCTTTCTTTGGTGATATCACCTTTTACCTTTCATCGGGATGGCATCACCTCTCATGAGATGGCATCATCTTCCACAGTCAACGAGCAAGCAGACGAATGATTTCAAGGTGGGGGCTACTTTTTGTAGTGAGAGGAAGTGGAGACTACTTCTTGTAGCGAGAGGAAGTACAGTACATCCTGGCGCTTGTTTGTATGTTCACGGTAGCTTACTGCTTTTCTTCACTGCTAAATGGTCTTACTGTACGAACATTTTTAATCATTTCCTGGTGTTCATCACCCCTGACATTGACCTGAAAACTCAATATGTTTCTTCCCCGTCTCATGAATGATGTATACAAAACGTGTGTTTCCAATATATAACCTTGAACTGGAGATATTGAACATCCATTTGACAGGGCGATGGCGAGACAGAGAGACATCAAAATCAATACTTATCCTTTTTGCACCGAATCACATCTCATATCTCCAAACTTACCCAGGATATGTACCACGGACAATTTTCAATGATTTTTTGGTGCACTTTAATGTTGATCTCACTGATTATCTCATTTGATTTCACTGATTATCTCACTGATCGTTAATCTTGATCTTGGCGATTGACGCTGACTATCATAAGACTGAAATATTCATTAACACAGTTCGGAGCAGAACAAAATTTTTTTTTTGAAAGAACAACACCCCCTCCCCCCCCCCCAACCCCTTCACCCTTGCTCCTGTTTGCTCCTATTACCGGAATGACAAAACTTGAGAGCTGACACCCAGTGAGTGGGCGAATATTCCTGCTTTTGATATTACATCACATTATTATTTATTATCAAACAGTGAAAAAAAACATATCAATGAAAACAATCGAAATATCGTCTAAAAAATGACGTCAATGTGACGTTATCATGGCGGCCATCTTGGATTTTGTTTTCACATTTGCTGGTAGAGCTTGACTCAAAAACGTAGTGTGGGAAGTCTCAGATAGCGAAAATATATAGGAGCTCTTTCCGCCCTCCCCAGGCTGCAGTACACCCCAAATTGCCCAGGCCAGATAGGGTTAAAGTATAGGAAGACAACATGCAGACAATATTTCCAGTGTATTGCAAAGTATAGCATTTAATCTGTGAATTATATACCTGCACTGCCTCAGTCAAGGACATTCTGCCCATCGCAATATCTAGAAGGAACGGATGTTTCCCCTCCTCTTTCAGTCCCTGCAGACTTTTCCACAGGCTGGAACTGGACATGTATATACTGCCCGTTTCTTCCCTGGTGTATTTTGGTTTTTTAACCAGTGTTCCCTGTGACCTGCATATATTTGGCGCACTAACAGCCAGTTCTCCTTACTTTGAACGGGCCAGAGTCAGGTATGTACTGGACCTCTCCTGAAAATAATATAATACCATTTTGTAACGTGTGGTTTCAAATAATATATGGTGTAATGACCATCGAATAATTAAATTCAAACTCCGAACTGAAAACCATACAGAGTCAGTAAAAAGGCCGATCACCATTTTATGCCTGATTATCACCTTTTAACGGTGATGGTTTAGTTTATCAACATTTAACGGTGACGAGACCAGTTCCTCACCTGTAAGGGCAATGGTCACCGAGTGTAAATTTATGGTCATCACCCTTTTGAGCGATGGCCAGCCCTTATCACCCTGAAAAGGTGATTGGCCGAATAATGTGATGGCTTTAATTGATCGTCCCATTGCTGAACGCGACGTTAAACCTTAATTCTCTCTCTCTCTCTCTCTCTCTCTCTCTCTCTCGGGGGGTGATAGCTATCTCTTTTTTTCTGGCTGTCTCCTTTTTTGTTTCTATTGTTTCAGAGTCTATCAACATCTTATGCTGGTATGTTGAGGGTCAACATTTTTGTGAAAAACGTACGAACTGGTCAACGACTAATGTAAACAGTTGTTGATTTTGCTGTAAAGATGAACACGCCAGTTTTCAGTTGCTCGAGGGGTCGGTTGGTTGCACTCCATCACCTTTGTCAGTCTCACTGAGTAGTTGCTTTCTGTAGAAAGTCACCTGTGGTATATTAAGGGTGACGAAAATAAAAATTTATGTAAGAAAATGAAGATCGAAGACAGCGTTCACTGCAACTGTTTTCAGATCCATGCTTCTGCCTGGATTCAGGAATACCTGGACTTGTTAAAATGGGACAAAGACACTGGACAAATGAGACGACTGTCTCATTGTTACTGTTCTTCAACGGAAGCCAATTTTAACGACGCATTTCATGGAAGCTTGGAAACCTTTTTTTATTATTATTTTCAAGTTAAATATCGCTGAACATCTATATGCCGAATTGTAAAAATTATATCCCCGTGGTCATGGTGGTATAGGGACAACATTTATAATTGGCAACATGCAAGACTGTTGCCCTTCGTTTATTTAAACAATATTGTTTGTGTACTGGGCCGAGAGACAGAATAAAAAAAATTCCCATCTCCTCTTGCGTATATAGGTGAGCGTGGAATGTTAGAAAGACTTCTAACTGTAACTCGGGAACACATAATAAGATTGAATCTTTATTCCTGCCACCCCAAGATTCACTCAATTATATCTTTATTCCAATATTTTCGACTGATTCATTCTAAATTATATCTATATGATATATACTTCTAACTCAATGCACTCGATTAACGCTTTAAACACGTTAGTCTGTAATACATATAGAAGACCAGGTTTAACACTGTTAAACATATTAAAAACGAATGATGATAACAGCAGTGCATGTGTTCATCTTTATTACATATCAATGTATATCACTATGTCCTGATATATAACATTGCTTATCATATTGCAATAAACTCACCGATGATGATTCCCATCAATAACCTAGAACTGTATGTAGATATTTCAGACAAGGCAAAAGTCTCCCTGTTCACGTCAACACAGCAGACGGTTAGAATGACATCGTCGATTTTTTCGGTGACCAACCGTTGCTCCATTGAGATCACAAAGTTCTCATCGATACCCCTGATCAGATGATTGGGTTTTAACTGGTCTAGTTGGCGTCTGTGTTGGCGTCTGAAAGAAATCATACAATACGTTTTAATTCCATCGTGGAGAAACGATCAATGATATTCGATATTAAGTGAAACTTTCCATGATAAATGTATCTGGTCCAACACGGATGATAGCATCATCCTCCATTTTTATGTGGAGAACGTACAAACTGGTCGACGACTACTGTAAACAGTTGTTGATAAAAGTACCGGTACCTGATTTGGCTGTAAAGAGGAACACGCCAGTTACCAGTTGCTCGGGAGATCGGTTGGTGGCACTTCATCACCTTTGTCAGTCTCACTGAATAGTTGCTTTCTGTAGAAAGTCACCTGTGGTATATGAAGGGCGACGAAAATGAAGATCGAAGACAGCGATCACTGCAACCGTTTTCAGATTCAGAATCATTCGTCTGCCTGGATTCAGGAATACCTGGACTTGATAAAATGAGCCCAAAGACACTGGACAAATGAGACGACTGTCTCATTGTTACTGTTGTCGAACGGAAGCCAATTCACTGAAAATCGTAACTCAGTAAATTTACTGGGAGTCAGACACGGCATAATACATGTATATGTAGCACATCCTCAAATTTCAGTGCTAAATACTTAGTTTGCCATGATACGTCTATTAGCCCTGAATTCAGAGACGCCTAAAACCATTCAAATCGGCCTTGCATAAATAGGCCACCCCCAATATATAATCAGCCAATCACTGTCGGCATTGTAGTTTGAATGTGAACCGACGTCAATCACATCGATAAACATCTTGGATCATCGGGGACAACCACATGCCTGCACTGGCTTCACAACCGGGTTTGTGGCGCTGACGATTGAACATGTTGAAGCCCGGCACTGTATATCGTTTGCTGTCCATTTTATCTTCATGCCACCACAGCGATTGAAAACTTAGAGAAATTTGAGAGGATCTGTGCATTTAGGGGTATTATGGAGTTGGCGTAGTAAATACCACTGAAACTGGAGGATAAGTGTATAATAAGACGCGATCCGTAGCTAGATGTTGTGCAGCATATACAAAGAAGTAGATTTTTGAAATTTGTGTTATACTTGTACACTCCTACCACTGCCTACAAGCGGCCGCACGTCCATATTTGAATATGCACATCACTGAAAGCAATCCCTATTCTCCTCTCACCAATGCACTCAACAGTTTGAAATTGATCAGTTTATCTGTACATGGTCCACTTGCTTAAAATCCATTATGGCTGTCAGCGGCCATGTCAAATTATCCACGTAGCTGATTAACAATCCTAACCATCCTCTTACCAATGTCAAGGCACTCACCAAGTTTGAAGTTAATAGTTCTCAATTTATTATCTGCACAAGCTCCACTGGCTTAAAATCCATTATGGCCGACAGAAGCCACATTGGATTACACAGGTCGCTGAAAAACAATTCCAACAGTCCTCCCACCAATGTGAAGGCATTCACCAAATTTGAAGTTAATACTTCTTAATTTATCATCTGCACAAACTCCACTTGCTTAAAATCCAATACGGCAGGCAGTGGCCATACTGGATTACGCATGCCGGTGGAACTGCATGTCCTCTCACCAATGTCCAGGCACTCACCAAAGGTGCATCGTCAACGCATTGTTTGCAAACACAGCCAGTAGGTTGATTTTCATAAATGTAGTTTGTCTACATGAATTAATAGATACGAAGTCAATCAACGTTCACAGATAATGAAAACCAGATTTACGGAGATCCAACCAAACCCTCGGTGGATATGGTTTGGAAAAAGGGCACAAGTCATAAAACTATTATCAGACAAGACATTTTCAGTTGCTTAAATAAGGAGCATAACTCCATTGAATTTCCATTTAATAATACATTCCTGTATTAAAACACGAGCAGAGTTTGAGGTCACCATGCATCAGCAGAATGGGCTTATAATCTTACACCTGCATACTTTGCCAGTCTGTCTGTCTCTCTGTACAGATTGATAGCACACATTTGATGCATTAGCTTCACGAAGATGCCTTGATCTAATATCGCACTTAAGATGGTAAATATTGCAAAACCTAGATCTTCTCCTGCTTTCTTCTTCTTTTCTCTTTCTGTATTTCGGAATTGATTTTGTTCTTGACGTGATCCCATCTTCGTTTCTTGCTGAACCGCGATGCTTCAAGGTAGTTGAGGCATGCAGCCTTGCCGAGCGCCTTCAGATTTTTCACACTGTCTGAGAAGTATTTGAGGATTTCGCGACTTTCTTCCCCGGTCCATCCAACTTTTTCTGCATATATGAAAACATATCCATGAAGGAGTCGAAAAAAAACAAAGAAAAAAATATAACAGACTAGATAGAGGTCCACGTCCCCTCCCCCCCCCCCCCCCCGCTCCAAATCAGTCGCAGTAAAAGTAGATTACACATGCCACAAGCGTAATCCACTATAACTGGTACTGCTGCTTTTGGAAACGTGGACCTCTATTTTCCTCCCCTACATTTATTTCTCTGTCAAATAAATACAACATGACATAGTGGCCATATTGGATTCCACAGTAGGGGAAAGCGGACATAATCCCAGCCATCCTCCCACCATTTTCATGGCACTCACCAAGTTCGATGTAGATTTTAAATATTTCTCTAGTTACCAACTAACTTGCAAAAAATCCAATATGGCCAACGGCGGCATAACAGGCGTGTCCAAGAATGCGTATCGCGGAATATACAGAGGCAAAAAAAATGTTCATCTGTGAAATTATTTTTTTAAATTTTGTGCACACTATATATAAATATGTGGCCGAAACATAAGGAGTTTGGTCGGTACTGTGTGCAAATTTTATACAATTCAAAAAAAAAACGTCACAGTGACGTGATTTCAAAAATGCACTGGCTTTTAGAAGTGAGATTGATGCTAATTTTTGTCATGTTTTCACTTCCGTTTTTCAGTAATTTTTTTTTGCATATCAGATCAGACCAGTAATTCTAAAACGACGAAAGTTATTTAACAAGCGTTCTAAGAACTCCAACATCTCACCTCATAGGGCGATCAGCCAAAGCTGCAGCAGTATTGTAGAGCATGACAGCATTGCTGTTCTTCACCAAACCAGAAAATATTTAGACATACATCAATTTCATCATATCATATGAAATTGTCCACACCCTCATAACTAGGACAAATATTAATATTTCATGTCATAAATAGCACATATAAATAATGCATCCTCCAATCATATGAAACATGTGTACCAAGATTTAATAATCATCCAGAGAAACCGGACAGCTTTAGTCAGCTTTTGTGTACAGGCATACATGTACAGTTTAGCTAAGCAAAAAAGTCTATCATTTGAAATAGATTAACACCTCATAATTTGGACAAAAAATTATATTTCATCTCATAGACACTACATACACATCCTCAAATCATATTAAACATGTGTACCAGTTTAGTAATTCCTGTGTTAACTTCCTGCGAAAGGCATACATGTACATTTTGCAAAAGTTTATCATTGCCATTAGACTAAGTCCAGACCCTCATAATTTGCACAAATATTAACATTTCATCTCATAAATAGCACATATACATCCTCCGATCATATGAAACATGCATAGGAAGTCTCATCATCATCCAGTGACAGATTTCAACAGCAGGTAACTTCATGTGTACAGGCATACATGTACAATTTCGCTAAACAGAAAACCTTATCATTCAAGTCCAAACACTCAAAATTTGGAAAAAAAATAAATACTATTTCATCTCATAAATACCACATACACATCCTCTAATCATATTAAACATGTGTACCAAGCTTAATAATTTCTGTGTTAACTTAGTAGTATACATCAAGTCTTTGGAGTAAATAGCGCCTCACTGCGCATGCGCAGAATTTATTTTTGGGCTGGAATGGTGTGTGTGCGCATGCGTGAGTTGATGCAAATGAGTTTATGCAAATGAGGTGATTGGGTTTTTCAAAATGGCGGCTTGTTTTTGTATGTGATGGGTGGTCGGTTTCAAAATGGTGGACAATTGCACTTGTCTCACCCCTCATTTGCATATTTTCAAAATGGCGGCTTGTTTTTGTATGTGAGGGGTGGTCGGTTTCAAAATGGTGGACAATTGCACTTGTTTCACCCCAGCCCTCATTTGCATATTTTCAAAATGGCGGCTTGTTTTTGTATGTTAGGGGTGGTCGTTTTCAAAATGGCGGCCTGTAGTTGTCCACATTATGCAAATGAGGTCTTTGGGTTTTTCCCTCAGGGTGGCTTAATTTTCAAAATGGCGGCTTGTTTTTGTATGTTAGGGTGGTCGGTTTCAAAATGGTGGACAATTGCACTTGCCTCACCCCAGCCCTCATTTGCATATTTTCAAAATGGCGGCTTGTTTGTGTGTGTTAGGGGTGGTGTGTTTCAAAATGGCGGCCTGTGGTTGTCCACCCTTTTGAAAATATGCAAATGAGGTTCAATTGGCTATAAAAGGAGTCCATTTTTAGGGAAAGGGTGTATTCAATGCATTACTCTGCGTACCATTGTCACTTACTTGATCTGACCAGCCTGCCTGCCTGTCTCTCTCTGCCAGCCTGCCTGCTTGATTCACCTCTAGCCAGCCAGCCAGCCAGCCATCCAGCCAGTTTGCCTACTTGTATCAGCTGTAGAGACCCATTTACTTTTTTCGATTTTACCAGTGCCAATTCACTAGACTATTACTCCGTAATAGTTTTTCACAGCCCATAGTCATGACGTCATCATCATTATTTTTAGCCAGGCTTGCCAAGTACCGTGTTCGTTTGATTGATGAGATGGAGCATGTGGATGAATTATGTGATTTCCTTATGGCGGAGGAAAACATACTCCTGGAACAGCGTGTCGAAGAAATCATGGCGGAGAAAACCCCTTCAGCACAAAACACAGCCCTCATCCATGAGGTACAGCAATTTACCTACTATGGATTTCTAGCCTTCGTGACGGCGTTGAAGATCACTGGAAATGCCGAACTAGCAGATCTACTTGAAGCCGACGACGCCGTTATACAAGATGAAGATATCTTAGTGATGGACACTACCCCAGAGCGTACAGCCAGCAAACGTACGCACACTACCCCCGAGAGTACACCTGCTAAACGTGCTGGACGCCCCAAACGTCCCCGTCTAACACCGTTAGTAATACCAGTGAATGAGGCGCCAGTAGTACCCCAGCAAGTGTCTGTGAAACAAGAACTTCCTCTGTCTGTTCAGGACATCAACAATCTGATCGAAGCGGCTCACCAGACAGCCCACAAGGACATTTGGGAGCTTTCACCTTATTTGACGGTGAGTGTCAAAGACGAAGAAGTGCATTTTAATGCAGCGGGCTTTAACGACAGACCTGGTAAGCATATTGCCCTGAACTTGGACACCTGGCAAAAACTGGAGGCCCTTGATTACGCCATCGATGCGGTTATTCGCGACCAGGGAAATGACGAAGCGAAATTTCATGTGGGTGACGATATCTATGTGAGTTGTGCTTATTTCAACGACCAGCTCTTGGTGCATATTCGAAAATGGCGAAAACGCTTAGATACGCAAGAGCTGGTGGCTTGTCCTCAAGGTGTCACATTGAAATTAACGGCGTGGCGGCAGTTGCAGAGTCTTGCCAGTACAATTAGTCAAACTCTGGCCTACCAAGTGTCGAGCTATATATATGAGAAGTACATTGACACAGTCCTGCAGCTCATCAGACCTCACCTGAACTCTCTGGTAGCCTCATACGCGGACCTCACTGAAGCACTACAGAAGGTGACCGAGACGGAAATTGCCCTGGCAATGGTAGCGGCTTGTCCTTCCAAAATCCCACGTGAAGAGATTGTGACGTACATCTATGCCCACCAAGGACAGAAAGATGATGATGAATTCAAACAAGTCTTGTTGACGAACTATTGAGAACAAGGAAAACATGTATTGATCTGGAGAGATTGTATTACCAAAAATTCAGAGTTTTTTCACTGTTAATTGTATTAAAAAATTCAATACTTACATATAATTGTATTAAATTCAATTGTGAATACGTTCATTGTGTGTTAATAAAAAAATAGTAATTAAAAAAATGCTTAGTGTTCATTTTTTTCCTTTTTTTTAATAGTCAAATAGCTCCAAAAACGTCTATTTCCATTCTTGCGCATGCGCAGAATGCTGATAGTTCAACCCACACCAGTCCATCAGATAGCCCTTCATCTCACCTTCACATTGATACCTCACTCGGCTCCATCGGGCCACTAGGGGCTCTCCTAGCTCCAAAAAGGCTATTTTTAATATCGATATCAACATCTGGTGTACGAAGATTTTTTTTATTTTGGAGGTAGTGGGTCGAGTGAGGTATCAAATTGAAGCTGACGTGAAATGCTTCACATTGATACCTCACTCGACCCCATTGGACCACTTGGGGCTCCCCTAACGCCAAAAAAGGATATTTTGAAGATTGCGCATGCGCAGAATGCTGATAGTTCAACCCACACCCAGTCTATCAGATGCTCCTTCACGTCGCCTTCAATTTGATACCTCACTCGACCCGATTGGTCCATTAGGGACGCCTCTAACCCCAAAAAGGCTATTTTTGAAGATTGATATTTTTGATATCATCTTCGCGCATGCGCAGAATTACCCTAATTCAAGCCCACACCCAGTCTATCAGATGCTCCTTCACGTCACCTTCAATTTAATACCTCACTCGACCCGATTGGTCCATTAGGGACGCCTCTAACCTCAAAAAGGCTATTTTTGATATCTTGATATTTTTGATATCAATCTTCAATCTTCAAAATACCCTTTTTGGGGGTTAGAGGCGCCCCTAGTGGTCCAATGGGGTCGAGTGAGGTATCAATGTGAAGCATTTCACGTCAGCTTCAATTTGATACCTCACTCGACCCACTACCTCTAAAATAAAACAATCTTCGTACACCAGATGTTGATATTTATCTTCAAAATAACCTTTTTGGCGTTAGGGGAGCCCCTAGTGGTCCAACGGGGTCGAGTGAGGTATCAATGTAAAGCATTTCACGTCAGCTTCAATATGATACCTCACTCGACCCTCTACCTCAAAAATAAAATTTTGTTGACCTTGTGTACGAAGATTTTTTTTTTTTTTTTTTTTGAAAAAAAAATTTTTGGGGGGGAAAAAGGATGCTGGGAGCTGGTGTTAGTTTGGTGTGCTTATGAAAGAAGTTTTCTCTTTCGGAAAGATGGGTTGGCCCTGAAAAGGGCCTTTGATAGTGTCATACGAGACACTTAGGCGCGGTATATTCGCTTCACGCCTCCTACATGTTTTCTACATATGGGGCACTTTATCTTGAAATGCAACTCTCCGGCGTCAATGCATCGGCACATGGCTCCATCACACGTCAGTTGGACCCAGCAATCCTTGCACATACACAGATGTCCACAGGGTAGTACCGCGTATAAGCTTTCCTGGTCCGTGCAGATACTACATTGTTTTATTTTTTCTTCACTATGTCGTAGTTTCTTTTGTCTGGCAATCTCCTCTTCCATCCCATGCATCGTCGTCTCCATTCCCAACATCGCTCCCCTCATGTCGATAATTTGTTCGTTGAGGCGTAATATCTCGTCTGAGTGTCGGCATCTTTTTTCTACTCTTTCTTCAGCTGAAGTCGTTATACTTTGCGTTTCTACAGGTGAGGTGGTTGTTGTAGTTGTTGGAGGTCTAGTAGTTAACCATCCGCTGTCTTCCTCTCCATCACGGGTGTCGTCCTCGTTATCTTCTTGTACGACCTCCATTCTGTTGTTGTTGTCTTGTTCACTTCGCATTCTTCTATCCTCTTCTGTTCGCACATCACGTCGGAGTTGTTCCGCGAGTTCTTCTGTACTTCTTAATAATACCGCTTCATCTTCAATAACTCTTTCAAAACTGGTGGTAATGCTCATTCCGCCATCTTCTTCTCGGCTAACTATCTCTCTATGTTCTTGTGTAGCCGCATTTCTTGGGTCGCTAGGATGATGGGTAAACAAAGCTCGTCTTCTTAAACTCATGATTTATAGTTGTCAATAAAATGTGAACAATACTCCACGTTCTTTTATAGTGGGCTGTGTGTGTGGGTTTCAAAATGGCGGCTTGTAGTTGTGTGTTATGGGTGGTCGGTTTCAAAATGGTGGACAATTGCACCTGCCTCACTCCCAGCCCTCATTTGCATATTTTCAAAATGGCGGCCTGTTGGTAGCAGGTACGTTTCAAAATGGCGGACGGTGTGAGTCAGTGCAAAATCGGACGGCGTCAGTCAAGTGTAAGAGAGACCACTGTATAGAGCTGTGTGACCATGGCCCAAGCATTAAAAATTACCTATTATTTTTCGATAAATCCCTTATAATTTTTCAGGGAACTATGATAAGACTGTAACCCAGTGTACACGTAATTTTTTAGCCAGGAAAATCAATTATTTTTCCATGTACCTGGTTTTTCAGACTTCCGTACACGAACCTTATGGGTTTAAATCCCCTAAAAATTAATAAATAACCGCCTAGTCTAGCGTTTAGACTGTTAAATTTTTTTAATACTATACACTGAATTGCCTCAGTTCAACTTGCAATAAAAATATAGGTGCACTCACAGTTATTGTAAAATGACAAGCTGTTTAAACTTGGAAAAGAAACACAAATATTTTGTCGTAAAAAATATAGCCTACAGCTAGAGTGCGCTCGCCGGGGTCCGCGTCTTTTACACTATAAATAGCTCAGAATTTTTTTAATTATTCACACTTGAGGACCCAGTCATGGAGACACCACCCTGGACTGAAATCATGGATATTGATACAGCCGACTTGTTGCCAAATGATGACAATCAACTCCTCCCCGGTATGATTAATTTGGTAGAGGACGAACCCTGGATAGCTGAACTAATGAAGCAAATATTTCCACCATCACCACCCCGGAACAAGCCTGCAACTACGACAGACCAAGACCCTGCAGAAACATCGAGTAACTTATTCCACCTTGCAACCCCCACCGATGTTAATCCAGCCGAAAACCCACGTATAGACGAGATAGACAGCCTGCTAGCAACGCTGTTGAAACAAGACGAAACGGTACAAGATGCTACACAACAAAAAGAAGATTTGAAGAGGATAGACGCAGACAAACAGAACAAGATTTGAAGAGGGTAGACGCAAGACAAACAGAACAAGATTTGAAGAGGGTAGACGCAAGACAAACAGAAGAAGATTTGAAGAGGGAAGACGCAAGACAAAACACAACTAGGCCACAAGACAGGAAAAACAGAAAAGCTACAAGGCCAAGCCGAATAACAGAGAACATCAAGAAAATAACGCCAACAAAAATCCACGACGCAGCGTATTATGTTTGGGCCATTACAACATCAACCTTGGGATGCCACACCGAACGAAAAAAAGCTTTGTATATACACTGCGTTGAATGTGCTAACCCGTTTGCAAAATATGCGATCGGTCCTTGTGGCCATCAAGGATTATGTGAAATTTGCATCCATCGTCGAGCCGGAATACCCACCTGTGTACCGGACAACAGACCCGTACAGTGTGAATTACTACCTTTAACCTGTCCCGTATGTGCTGATAGAAGACTGGCCCTCTCAACGATGTAAATGGCTATATTTACATATTCCAACGGTTTTTTTAAAAACCAGCCATGTTTTCCGAAAGGGAACTTCTAACCATGCACAAAAAAAATTAACACGAGATTACATCCCTGTGTTCGTTCAAATAAATTAACCACTCTTATCAAAATAAATTTTCTCCTCATACCGGGGTTTTAAAAATTTTATAAAGTCCGTTATACCCTCGGACTGTGTAATATTAAATTAATGGGGATAGAGAGAAAAAAAAAAAAATCCTGTGTATATATATATAGAGATTTGTCCTGACAAGGACATTTGATATTTGGGACAGGGATTGTTTATTTGGGTGAATGCAGTTTTAAAAAAAGAAAGGGAAATGTGGGACATCTGTGCTTTTTAATTGGTGTGCCCAAGTTAAAGAAGCTTCCTCTTTCGGAAGGAATTTTTTGTCCTGAAAAGGACAGTTGGTTCAATTTGATATGGTGTTTTCTTCACCAGGGAGTTTGCCTGTCTACTCCCCGTAGTCCCAGGGAGTTTGCCTGTCTACTCCCCGTAATCCACCCGGCTGACAGTGAAGTATCCATCGGGTTGCCGGGTGTATATCCGTCTCATCACCTCTCGGTCATCTTCTTCTTCATCCGTATCCTCCATAATTTGGGTCCCGTCTAAAAAGTTTGCCGGAGCAATGATCGTAGTGTTCGGGGGTTCCGCAAATACAGGGGCTGGCAGGTCGAGCAGGGGAAAGGGCGCCGGTGGTGAAGATGAAAACGGTTGGACCGCTAGCACCCGAGGCGGGGTGGTAGGTCTGGCTTGGTTCATTACCCTTGATAGCAGATGGAACCACCCCGCCTCGTCCACTGTTGTTCGGGCTGCGTTTAGTAGGGCCCGTACATTTTCTGCGGTACTAGTGTGCGTGGCGCCCACTTCCCCCCTCAGCATGGACTGCCAGCCCCGGAACTCCTTTTTCCAAAAGGCTTTTATCTCACGCTTCATGGTACGTTCTTTTTCTCGGGTGAGATACGGTACATCTTCCTCACTCGACCCCTCTACCCAGCGGTTGGCTCTTCTTCGATTCCGACGTGGTACGGTGGTGTTGATTCTGGTGGTAGACATCTTAGCTTCAGTTCGAGACATCTGAAAATTTTTGTGGTAATTCCATTCCAGAGGGGTCACTATATATAGACAATACGCGGACGCCAGCGAAAGCGGTCCCATTTTCAGGCCATGAAAAATTGACGTGTGTTTCTTTATGAATTATAAACGCGTATCATTTTACAATACATACCAGCCCCGTAGATTTTTTTTAGTTCCAATTCATCTCAGATAAATCAGGCACTCGTATTAAAAATTTCAGCCGTCTAGTCATGATTTTTAATTTTTTACCGGGTTTTCGAGCCGTAATGTTCGAATGCCATAGTACGGAAAACCCGGACCATTAAAAATAAATTAATGTTCTGGATTAAAAATAGAGCAAGTCTATCACTGAGTATTCGATACGCGTGCCCTGAAAATTCCAGCTCGTTTCGTTCATGAGAACTGTAGAAAAATGAAGAAAACAGTGTCTTCGTTTACGGTGAGAAAGCACATTCTACACACTCCCGCTTGAATATTGAGGTCAAAACAGAGTTGCGTCCTCCTGTTCATTATTCGAGTATTTTGCAGTGAGGTCGGCTTGAAAAGTGCCAGCCGGGTAATCTGTAAATACACGAATACACAGAAATGCATGATGAATGCGCAATAATGAATGCCGCTTGAGAGAAGCCGGCCGGGTATTTTGTGAATAACCCATACAATCGGGTTTGGCTCTCTCACAGCCCTATGGATGGTTCTGATAATTATTAGGACTTGAAATTCTAGTCTAGCAATGCACTAATTTTATTTTTTTATCCTGTTATGAGTCCAGACTATTAATTGATGCACTCGGGGAAGCGTTTAAAAAATTAATTGCAGTGTTAAATTAATTAATTTTGCCAGGGATATGCGTATTTTTTTTTTTTAACAATGAAAAATAGAATCGCTCTATATATAAATTTGTGTCGGGCTAGTATTTTTGTCATTCTTCATTATGGCATCGCCGGGCAAAGAGCTCGCGTTCTTTCAAGTGACGTCGAAAGTAATTCTTATCGTGTACGAGCATGAATTGCACCTTATCGAGGAACATCCGATCGAAGTGAAATTAACTTTAAGCCTGGCCGGGTGGACGCTATTGACACGTGTGTTACAAGGCCAAGAACCCGAAGTCGATTTTATGCCTGTCGGCGTGGATGTGTACCTGCGGCGGTGTAGAGAGGATTCATTTTTTCCCCGGTTAGAACAGTGTGGCGGTAACGGTATTGTGCTTTGGCCAGCATTATGGGCAGCGCTGAAAGCTATCATTACCGAAGTTGACGACGTACTCTACCCGGAAACCCAATCCATCATTACCCGTACGCTCACTTCGGATTGTACCATAATAATATACCCTGATCGCATCGACCTGATTGATGATGATTCGCGCTGTTGGTGCACGCCACAACCCGCCCGTATCACATTATCGCCCGAAGGCTGGACTACCTTAAAACGTGTGTTATTCGCTGATTTGGATGGAGATAGTATTTACCTGGATCACGATGTATACATTTTTCGCGGCCCTTATTTTGCCCGATTGATCTCTCTCAAACGAGGCGGATTTACGCTGGATCCTGATCTGTGGACGGCTTTGCAAAAAATAGTTCCTGTGGTCGATAAAGTATTCTCTGCACACGACCCGCCTCTCACAGAATAAGCCCTATAAATACCAGGGGAAGAGACAGAGTGTGTATCATTTACCGTTGGACATTGAGAGCAAGCATGTCGCTACCACTACGAGCCATCTTGCCTCTTACACCTAGTGTGCGGTTATACGTTTATGCAGATAAAGTCAAACTGGCGAAAGACGCTCTAGCTATTTACTGGACGCCCGCTGAAATGCTATGGAATCCAGTGACACTACAGCGTGATGGGTGGAATAAGTTTAAACGGGTATTGAGCGGAGAATTGGACGGAGAGCTCGTTCACCTGGATAATGCCATGTACGTTTATACCCTACCACCCACCTGCATACGTGTGGGCCGGTACAAAGATATGCGCAGTATCAGCCTAACTCCCTCTGTGTGGGAAGCCTTGAAGAAAATAATGCCTATTGTCGACCAGTTATTATCACCGGACGATCGATCACCTGAGCAATTAGCGTGGGTTCGTGCTATAGAAGAGGCGTTCGCTGAACCGCATGAAAGACTAGCAGAATTTTGTTTCTGTAAACCAGATACTACAGTGGGGAAAAAAAGGCCTATATGTAAAGAATGCACAGCGGCTAGAGAGTCAGTATCACCCCGGGAAGAGATCGACACGGACGGGGCGAACGAAGTCCGTGATGCGGCGGCGGTCGGGAAAAAAGGAGACGTCTATTAACAAAGTATTAACTGATTTATATTACAATCCGACGAGTGCCGCTGCCTATAGTGGTGTGGGGGCATTGACTCGAGCGGCCCAAGGTATCAGTCGAAGTGAAGTTCGAGACTGGTTAAAAACCCAGGATACGTATAGTTTGCATCGAGCTGCCCGACGTCATTTTCGTCGTAACCGGGTCATCGTGGGTGGGATCGACGCGCAATGGCAGGCGGATTTAGTAGACATGAGTCGATTTGCACCTCAAAATGATGGACACCGGTACATATTGACCTGTATCGATATTTTATCCAAATATGCCTGGGTCCTGCCCGTTCGTACCAAAACAGGAGAGAATCTCATAGCCGCGTTCCAGCAGATTTTCAAGACGGGGCGCAAACCTCTTTATTTACAAACAGATGAAGGCACAGAATTTCTCAACCGACCCTTTCAAGCCTTTCTTAAGAAAAAGAAGGTATTTTTTTTTCACACGTACAATGAGACGAAAGCATCGGTAGTGGAACGCTTTAATCGCACCTTCAAAGGCCGCATGTACAAATATTTTACGGCTCAAAACACGCGACGCTACCTGGATGTACTTCCTCAACTGGTACAAGGCTACAATCGGGCCTATCATCGCAGTATTCAGCGAGCGCCCCGTACTGTGACAGAAGGTAACGAACATCAAGTACGTGCTACGCTGTACTCAGAAGACAGTTCACCATTGACGGCACCCCGTTACAAACGGGGAGATACGGTGCGGATCAGTAAAGTGAAAGGACAATTTGAGAAAGGGTATTTACCGAACTGGAGTGACGAACACTTTGTCATCGTGCGCCATAAACCTCGACAACCCCACGTCTATCAACTGGAAGATCTACAAGGCGAGAGACTGCAAGGCACGTTTTACGAGGCAGAATTACAACCCATAGTGAAAACACCGAAAGACTACTACACGGTGGAAAAGATTTTGAAAACGGAACGTCGACGTGGGATTCCCTATCATTTCGTCAAATGGCAAGGCTGGCCTCGTTCGTTTAATTCCTGTGTGTCCGGCCGTGACATGAAACGTCTATAAATTCTAACGCCTATCACCCCCCGCCTTCAGTATAGGATTTGTACCATGGATAGTACACGTCTACCCTTACTGTTAAGAACACGAAAAGCACAAGTCGGTACTGTGTTGTGTCTAGTCGTGGTTCTGGGTACGTTATTTACCGGTGTGTTCTACGATTTAGCGTACGTGATATCCTGTTACAACAACTTGCGTGCTCCATCACCCACCACGACCACGACCCCACTGCCTACACCAGCCAAGACGTCAAGGGTCCGCCACGTCTCAACGCAGACACCCACCACATCGTCTACTCCAGCCATCACGTTACCCCGCTACATCCAGCCAACGACCACGACGATCCGTACTACGACTACTCCAACTCATCCTCCATCATCATCCCTGAGAAGCGAGCCTTCCACTCCACCCTCTAGTACTACTACTACGACGCCGCTAAACAGTTTTGAAGTGGATCCCCGTGAATCACACCGTTTACCCCGACAACGGTATCCCTTCGAGTACTACCCCCTGCGCCAGCCCCGACAACTGACTTCTAAACGTCAAATCACCCCCTAAAGAAATGGACCCGCGATGGCAGCATCCATTCACCTGCCTCATCGCTGGACCGACCGGGTCGGGAAAATCACACTTTGTTCAACGTCTCATCCAACATGGGTCAGCCCTGATTTCACCGCCTCTAGCTCGCATCCTGTGGTGTTATGGCGCTTGGCAGCCCGCGTATGAGGCACTGGCCCGTGTCCCAGGACTCACCTTAGTGGAAGGTTTACCGCCTGAAGATATACCCCAAGACACCTTGGTCGTGGTAGACGATCTCATGACGGAAACGGACACTCGAATCACCCGGCTCTTTACCAAAGGCAGCCATCATCGGCGGTTGAGCATTATCTACATCGTACAGAATCTCTTCAGTAAAAACAAAGAACACCGGAACATTAGTTTGAATGCTCAGTATGTGGTGTTATTCAAAAACCCCAGAGACGCGTCACAAATTACCCACCTGGCTCAACAGATGTACCCTAAGAACACGGCCTTTGTACGAGAAGCCTTTGAAGATGCGACCCAACCTGCGCACGGGTATCTACTCATCGACTTGAAACAAGACACGCCCTCCCCCCTTCGATTGCGTACCCTCATTTTTCCCGGTGAACTACAGACGGTGTACACCCCCAAATGAGAGGATAAAAGAAGAAGACAACGTACTCTAGCCTTCATTCCTCAACATGTCTGCACGCGTACGCAAGCACGCGCCCGCTCTGCGGGTATTACGCAGCGCGCCCCCGGAAGTGGGCCGGGCCCTGGTGCGCGGCGCGGATGCCGACTTGGTACGGTGTTTGTGTGAAGTAGCCCATAATGTGTTAAAAGGCAATGTCCCCCTCAGTCCTCTGCAGAAAGGGAAATTGCAACGGCACAAGGCGGGTCTCCGAACGTTGGTCAAGAAAACGGGCAGTGTGAAGAAAAAGAAACAGGTGTTACAGCGAGGTGGATTTCTCGGCGCACTCCTCGCTCCCTTAGCCGCTACTGTACTGGGCCCGTTACTCGGGTCCATCTTGGGACGCTAAATGGAACATACGAAAAAAATGATGCTGGTCGAACCTCGACTGTTACAGAGTTTACAATCTCCCTATCCCGTCCCGGCCACCGTGCAACAACTCCAGTCTCTGGATGAAGAGATGAATAATATACTCCAACGTCGACTCCCCGATCACGAGAAAATTCAACTCTACCATCATACGCTGAACCGGTACCAGACGTTTATGGATCAATATAGAGGCGGAAGTAGTACTAGTAGTACGCCACCACTACCTCCCACCACCACCACCACCACGCCTACCCCACTCCCACCCCCACCGTCATCCTCGGCCTCACCTGAACTGGAACAGGAAGTGTTGGCCAGTGTGCCTAAAGCCTTCAAGACCAAGGCACGTTTATTGTTGGAGCGGGTGAAACAGAATGCCGATATGAGTTGGAACAATGAAGGAAAATTGCTGATTCGTAACCAAGTGGTGCCGGGGTCTCATATGACGGATTTGATCAACGATATGGTGCGTTCTCGCAAACACTCTAATCCCCCGGGCTGGGAAGCCTTTGCTCAAGCGTTAAAAGACACACACATCCCTCAAGAATTGGTAGGCAATCGTGAACGCTGGAAGTGGATGCAAGCCCCCTCTCGACGTCTCCCCACTACCCGGGAACGTGAATGGCAACCGCTGACACCGCCCAAAACACCCTCACGGCAAAAAATACGGCGATTTCACCCCTATGCCTCCCCTATACGGACCATACCACAGCCACGACGATCACGACGCCGAGTTAAGGCGCCCAAGACCTGGGAACCGTACTAATAACTCCTATAAAACCCCGGTGCAGAAGCCAGAACAACTCAGTCGTCGTCATGTTTTACCTGACGTTGCCCAGTAATAGCTCATTCGACGTGTTTCCTGGCAACACCTTGACCAAGTATGTCACGCAATTACCCCAACCCTTACATTTACCGGGACGCTGGGAATGTGGACTGGTGGATATTCAATACCCTTATTCATGGTACAATGTACAAGGCGGAGAAGTATGGTACGAAGTGTCCTACGAAGATAAAGTCTACAAACTGACGCTGCCCCAAGGCCAATACGATACACCGCAGACGTTCGTAGAGGGTCTGAATGGCTTGATGGAGTACAAGGCCCTAAAGTTCAGCACGGGTGCTGCAACACACCTGATATCCTTGAACATCAAGAGAGAGATATTGTTCGATGTCGACGTACACAACGACAGGAGCTCTATCATGCTGACCGCTAACGCGAATGTGAAACTCAGTCCTACACTACAGCAAATGTTAAGGATGCCTCACTCCGTCTACAAGGGGGCCACCATTGTCGACGGGGATTATTTGATGGATATGAAAGTAGGTATGTACGCACTGTACGTCTACTCGGACGCCGTGGACAGCCATATTGTGGGTGATGTGAACACACCTCTGTTACGGGTGGTGCCCATTACCAAGACGTATGGCGAACAAGCCACCGAGAGTTTCAACCATATCATGTACCTGCCCGTACGACACACCGATATCAACACGATCACGGTGGATATAAGAGATGACAGGGGACGACCGATCCCACGATCACGGTGGATATAAGAGATGATAGGGGACGACCGATCCCATTCGAACGAGGAAAAGTGGTGCTGACACTTGCTTTCCGACAAGCTCGCTCTCCTCACTTCGAATAATGTACGTGCCTTACCAGTGCCATACGCCCAGCTATGCCGACTACTACAAGAAACAAACGGGCGGAAACATGCCCGTGTTTAGCGGGGCACGCATGCAACGCGGTCACGGATTGGGGAACATCCTGGGCAGCATTGTGAAAACGTTTTTACCCATGGTGACACGGGGTGTGAAAGCGGTGGGAAAACAAGCGGTACGCAGTGGATTGCG